>CM034148.1:26313641-26606495 GCA_019776745.2 Taxus chinensis
AGAGTGCAATGGTGTTGAACGGATAAAGTGTTTTTGTTTTGTGAATTATAAGAGGGGAAATCCATTTTCTAAATGTGGAAACATTGCCCTTCAACTTAGTGGTCTTCTTACCCATGTAGAATAAAAATATCATTAATCTTTCTCACAAATTTTGGAGGGAGAAACCAAAAAAATCAGCATTCAAATTACCATACATGTAAAGCTAATATTCGATAGTGAGAAGGGGAGAATCATATAAGTGATAGAAATTATGTATTGTGTTTCCATACATGATTTACCTTTGGAGATCTATAAGCTAATTTTTGACTTGAATAGGTTTAAAAACACTCCACACATGTCTTTGATGGATGAATAATTTGCATATACAAATACAATATTTGGAAAAGAGTTTCTACAAGCTGTTAAGGAGGTACATTGGATAATTTTGAAAGTTGATATTTTCGTAGTCAATTTAATTCTATTTTATTTGATGAAAGTATTGATATGACTATGGAACAATGTTTAATTATTTATAGTACATACTTGAAAAATAGAGGTAGAAGTCAATGTGTAACAAAATTCATAGACCTCCTTCAAATAAATTATGTAATAGATCAAGTTATGTGCAATGTCATTATAATCTTTAAACAAATATGAATTTATATTTGATGAAGTTAGTTGGATTTGGATTAGATAGCACTTCTTCTATGATGGATATTCATGAAATTTTTTCTATTAAGCTTCATCGAAATGTTCCTCATTTATTATACATTCATTGTATAGCTCATCAAGAAGCATCGACAACAAATGATGCTTCATCTTATTTTCTCTAAGTTACAATATATTGATAAATTTACAAATAAAGTGTACTTATGGCTTGGAAAACTTGCTAAAAGACATGGAGTATTAAGAGAACTAATGGAGTTATTTCAAGTTAGTAGGTTGGAGGTATTACAAATGTAAAGTTTGGTAAGAGTTAGAAGAAAGAATAACAAAATAATAAAATGTTGAATGATTCAATAATATTGTACAAATATATATGCATAGTTATTTCTATAAAATAGGAAACCTCCACAAATATGTCTGACAACTAATATACTAGATTAGTATGAGTTGTTCAAACAACTCATATCTACTAACCACACTAACAAATTACTAATCATTAATTTATATTATTATTAATGTATTTACTCACCCATGTGAGTACTAACACCATATTTCCTAACATTCCCTCCTTAGTGCGAACATGGGTAGAAAGCACATCTCAAGAATTGGAAACATAATCGTATGCCACCGCATACTCTTAGGTCTACATACTGTTGTCTGAATCTTGTTGTATGGATCTTGTTACACATGACCACCCGCTTTACCACAATGAACCCATCACTAAATGATCACACTTCTACCAATGTACTTACATACGAGACCTCAACAGTTCCCTCTTTCACTTCCAGTGACTGCTCTTTCACCGGTCGATCGGTGAAGAATTCAAAGAGTCTCAATAGTCAGAGGATCAATGCAGTCATCTTCCCTCAAAAAAATTTCTTAGCACCCACAATGCATATGCTCCTCATTTCAAACTTTAGCAAAGAATGAATACCTTGTTTTATTTTTGTACAGACCACTTAAAGTAAACAATGAAAATAATATAAAAAAGGTGCCACCAAATCAGAATGTGGCCCCGTCATTGGTGACAAATGAGAGGTGTTGATCTCCCTCCATCATCTTTTTCCTCTGACCTCCAGTTAATGTTGGTGCTTACTCATCCACTGAAGAAATGATGCTCAATTATTTTCACATTGTGTTTATTTTATCTCCCCCCCACAATGTGAAAACAATTATTTTATAGGATGTTAGGTTACACCGAAAATGCATTTGTAAGGTAATTTTATTTTATTTTCTAAGACAAATGTAGACACCTAAATATGACTACGCAATTTTAATACTAAAATTACACTTCATATCCTATTTTCTATCATTTCATTATAATTAGGAATTTTCCTCTAATTAGCTAACATTCCCCTTCATTTCAGTCAATTAACGACACTTTTTTAATTAACTAGCCTTCCTTTCATCTTGGATGCCAATTAACGACACTTCATTAGTCATAATCCTCTTTTAATTAATTAATTAACCACTATTAATTAATTAAACCTTTCAATCTTCTATTTAACCATAAACCCTCTTATTGGTTAAATCCCCCTTTCAAACCCTTCAAATTATACCATTTTCCTTCTAAATCACCTCTAAATGACTTTTTAAGTTTATCTTGTTCTATTAATTAATCCTACTTGGTTACTTAAATCACCTCCAACTCCAATGAGTTGTTAATCACTAATTAATCTCTTCTAATCATACATATCCCTTTCTAATTCTACTTTACCTTTATCCCACATTCACTAAGATGCAAGCTTCTCCAAAACATGAAAGCTATATAAAGAACCTAGTACACCTTGTCCAAATTTACACCATGTCCTTGTAAAACATTTGCATATGATAAGAGCATTTCAATCTTGGAAAGCTTATCAATCAAGCAACCATTTCTATCTTATACTTGGAAAAGAGTAGTAAGAGAAGAACTTAACATGGCAATTAAGTCATATAAGTGAGATCTCTTCCTCTTCCATGGATAATTTCCTTTGATCACACATAGCTACGTTCGGCTCACTAAAGGAGCACTTACAATTACAAAGCACATCTAAATATCAAAGGATTGGTTTTTCATTTAATGTTTTAATGTTTGATGCATATTAGTTAAGCTTTTCCTTTCTAACTTTATCATAATGTTTATGTTTGATTAACTAAGTTAGGATTCTACTTGGTGTTAGTTGCCTTTCATTAACTTAGTTTAGTTACACATGCATACAACAACTCAACAAAAAATTTAACAGTTACCTACAATATTAATATTAAATCATGAATTTTTATAAAAAGACAACCTATAAAATGACACAAATAATAACACTTAATGATGGCTCAAAACTCTATAACAATAGTATTATTAACGATAAATACAAATTCTATTTAAAATCTAGACAACACATGACATATTTAATGACTTCTAATACAACACACAAAAGACTATATTTGAATTTTTAATGATATTGACTTTGACCCACACTTCTGATTTACTAATGGAACCTTGATTTAAAGTATAAAAACTCTACAAATCTTAGGTGAATACCTCATACAGTTCTGTCAATAACAACAACAAAACGTGGCACTCACGACTGTCAATGGCATTCAACTTATGATGTGGAAAAATGTGGAACTCGTAACTCGTGTGCCCGTGGTAAATGTTAATTTATTATTACACCAGAACCACTGCAAGTTTGACATAGTTATTTCCATACATTATGGTTGCATGTGTATCTCAAGCTCTGAATGAGATGTTTAAATGTATCTTCACAGACCCAAACAGATGATCTGTACATGTAAGTCTTTTGAAGTGATGGTCCGACTATGGCAGAGTAATCAGATCAGTCATCGTTGAGAATTCACCCCAAATATTCCATCTCACAATTGTTTCACAACCTTTCCAAACAAAATAATTGTCAAATACACGTGAGTTAACAACATTGATCAGGTGTATGACGCATGGCCGAGTCAAGACTATTGTCCATTCAAAGACAATACTTCAAATAAATTCTTCCACCGTTTATTTCCTTGGTAGTCTTGGATGGATTAGTGCACAAAGACATGCAGGAAAAGAGATGCCATAATGATACACCACACTATTGATGATGCTTATGATTTGAAACTTATTCCCTCACTACTATTCACAACTGTAGGGCCAAAATGTTGTACAATATCTCAGGGATCCATAACCGCTCTGATACGAAATGTAAAATTTGACTAGAGTTAGAAGAAAGAATAACAAACTAACAAAATATTGATTGATTCAATTGTATTGCATATAAATATATAGGCATAGTTTTTCCTATAATATAGGAAACCTCCACAAATATCTCTCACAACTAATCTACAAGATTAGTACCACTTTTCAAACAACTCATAACTACTAACCACACCAACAAATTACTAATCCTTAATTTATATTATTATTAATGTATTTTCTCACCCATGTGAGTACTCTAAATATTTGGAAGGCCTGAGACAAATACAAAGCAATAACACAAATAATAATCGCGCTGTATTAACAAAATAATGTTCTATTCAACAATTCATACAAGACTCATACACAAATAAATAGGGATGTGGTTTCCTATAATATAGGAACCACTTACAACATATGGTTAGTGAGTTGTTAAAACAACTCACGTAACCAAACACTAAATATTACACACCATATTTGTAATATTATTTACAATAATAATATGTCACAAGTAAATTATTAATAATCATGAGAGCACTATATAATGAATTCCTAACATTCCCTCCCTTAGTGCGAATATGGGGGAAACCACTATCATCAACTAAACAACATGTCGCTTCGTAGCCTACACATGGTCTCAATCCTCAACAATGACTGTGGGAACTACATCATCCATGAATAGCGACCGATCAACCTATTCAGGTGAATACATGAATTGGGACCGTTCAACAAATTCACATCAACCATCATGAATACTTCCTACTATAGTATTGTTGTCCCCTCAATTTTCCCCCCTTTTTTGAAATCCAATTTCATGAAAATTGAAGTCTTGCCATGGAGGAATTCATGTTTTGAGCCCCTCAAGTGCTCGTTTTGATCCCCCACGACGTTTTATGCATTTCCTCATTCTGCGGCCATTATAACGTTCTATCTATTTCTCATGGATGGGAGGGGGTTTATGATCTTCTTTTATGCATTTGAAGGATGCGGAAACTTGCATTCTTCACATATTAACCTTGTGCAGAAAGAAAATCTTCATCGGGTGCAAAAATGGCGTTTTCCCATTCTCTGCAATTTTCTACGTTCTTTTCCCCATCAAATTCTTTCTCAGAAGGTGAAGCTACATTGTTTTGCTTCTCATTGGATGCGGCCAGATGGGTTCCTTTTTGAACTTATCACTTTTGGTGATTTTGGAAAAAATGTCAGATTTTCCCCGCATCCCCGCGGGTCCCTGATTGGCTAGAGCAGTTTTGGCAGAAGTTTGGGGCGATGGATCCATTTTATTCTCTAAGGCATTATGGTGAAAGGGTGAAAAGTTCTAAAATGACCCGCGGCCCCACTCATGCAAAGGGACACGTGGCCATTTTTCAGTTCATATGCGCTTTGGCGGACTGGTAGGTGACTTTAGGAATTTTAGCTTTGTTTCCACAAAGGGCAAAAAGTTCTAAAATGACCCGTGGCCCCGCTCATGCGAAGGGATAAATTCTGAGTTGAGGCCTGTAGTGAATCAGAAAGGGACACGTGGCCTACGTTGAAAATTCAATGGCAGAGGACATGAACTTTCAGGGGAAAAGTTGGAATTTTCCCCTTTTCAAAATAGATAAAGTATAAAAGTGAAGCACATCCCCGCAACCAATCAGGTGATGCCATGTGTTGAAGAATGAAATCAGGACAACGGGCCAGGTAGAGGAAAATGAGAAATTGAGCCATGACCCCATTTCCAATTAGGGTATGTCACATGTTTGACCTTTGGCGGGGATCCGGAGGGGCGAAGAAAAATGAGAAATTGCACTTCTTCTCTCAAATGTCTTAAAACGTGGATTTTTTTCCCTTTTCCCATCGTTGCTTGGAGCTTGCCATGCGTAGGGTCCAATTTCAAAGCTAACAAAGGGAAAGAGTGGCCAAAATGCACTCATCTGGTTTTTGACGCCATTAACGAACCAGAGCTCCAAAGAATACAAATGTGAACCATTCTTCATTCTTCTCTCTCTGTTTCCTTGTCGTTTATTCATGAGATGCATTTTTGGTTTGTTGTGGAGCCAAATTGATAAGTTTAAAGAGATGTAAAGTTTGATTATCAGAAAATAGAGTTTATCGGGCATACGCAATGAAAAAGGGTGAAAACTTACCAGTAAGCACTTGAGTGCTATGAAAGTGGTTAAAAGGTTGAAATGGCAGGACCACATGAAGAAGAAAATCATGAGATGCCCCCTACTAAAGTAATCATGCTCGAAATGATGAAATATTCACCTTTTTGAACCTCCTAGTTTTCATGAGTGCGTTTGTTTCATGTCACTTTCCAAAAACGGATCTACAACAAACATTATTCCTTTTGGATATTCTTTTCTTGGGGACAAAGTATGGATGTAAACGAATTGTTATAAGAACATGTTTTGGCCATGGAAAAAGGATTCTGGTTTTCTGGGAACGTTGTAAATTTGGAAGTAATTCAATATGAAAGCTTTCTTTCTCATTTCTTCTGTTATCTCTCTCTCTCCTTGCTTGATTCAATGGATCATTTGTCTTTGCATTCAAAAGAAACTTTGTGTTCTTGTCTGTGTAATCTTTAGAACTTTGTGTCTACAGATTCACATTGGTGGTAAAGTGATTGATCTTTTTCTATATTTTCTTGGTTCAATGTGAGTAAGGATATATTCTGCTACCTATATCTCCTGAAAACATTGTTGTTTTCTTCCTTCCTCCATCTCTCTACTCTTCCAATCCTTCGTATTGATAATATTTTAAGTATGAAAACATTCCAGAATATCAGGGTCCAAACATTGAGAGTTGTATATTTGTACATTTGTTTTTCCTACTTTCAATAAGGGAACCTCTCCCATTAAAGAGGAGGGACACGTTTTCCCCTGACTGTGGTTTCTATCCATGTTCCATTTTGAAACCCAATAGTTTTTGGTGACTCCACTGGGGAATTCATTGCAAATGGATTCCAGTTTTTGAATAACAACTTCTTGATCATCTTTGATCTGGTGACTCCAAGATACACTCAGGGTAGAAGAACCCTTGGGGAAGAAGACCCTCATTTCCAACTTCTGGATCATCAAGGTTTCTCTCTCCCTTCATCAAGAAAAAGAAGAGGAACAAGATCTGCAAGCACTCCTCCTGCTAGAGAAAAAACTTCTGGGAGTGACATCCCTCAAGATCAAATCAGTCCTAATTTGCATGCTTTGATTCTTGTTGGTGTTTCAGTTCCTCTCCAAACAATCTTTCCAAGGATGGCAGCTCCTCTACCTTGGGGCCAAAGGGTTGGGCCTCTTGCTCTTCCCCATCCATTGCATGAATTTCCTAGAGGCAATAGAAAGAATTTCCCTAAATTCAGAGGTGATGGGAAGGTTCATCCAGATGAGCATATTACAGCCTTCATTGTTTCTTGTGGTGTTCTCGGAGTAGAACATGAGGATATCTCTGTTAGAATTTTTGTAGAGACATTGCAAGATAATGTTGTTGATTGGTTTTATCATCTCCCTGCTGGATCCATCACCAATTGGAACACCATGACAACCTAGTTTGAGCAACGTTTCAAACCTACTGAGGATGTACATGCCCTCTTGGCCCAGATTTCTCAAATCAAGAAAGAGTCACATGAGCCCATGAGGGAATTTGTGGCCAAATTCAACAAGCTGGTTAACAAGATCCCACAAAACACATGCCCTGTGGATCAGATTCAGAAATGTTTCTTCCTTAATGCCCAACTTCCTGAAGTGAGCTATGCACTTAGAAGAGATAATCTTGCCACTTTGGATGTTGATCAGAGATTTACTATCAGTGTTGAAGATGATCTGATCATGTCTGGCAAGCTAAGGAGAGAATCATCCAAATCCAAAGCATCTTCTTCTTCCACATCTTCTCCTAGAGCTAATGCAGATCAGTTGGTACAGAAACTTGCTAATGATCTCATTGCTCTCAAGAAGTAGTTAGCCCAGCATGCTCCTTATCAGGATGTTCCTAGGAAGAACTTTCAGCCCAGGAATCAGTTGCCCTCTCCTCAGACCAGATTGGAAATTGAAGGCCCACCTGTTAAAGTTCCATTCAATGCAACATGTGAAGTGCTGGAGCCTGATGACAAGGAGGAGAATGAAATTTGTGAAGAACATGAAGAGGAAGCTGATGAAGAATTAGAAGAGTTGAGTGGATCTCATGTCCATTTTCTCACCACTGAAGGTATAGATGAAGAGGATGATTATGAAGAAAGAGTTACAGAGATGAACAATGAATCATATGTTGTCATGACTCGTGAGCAAGCCAACAAGAAGGAGAAAGTGGTGCAGCCTGCTAAAAGATCTAAGGAACCTCCTACAGCCATTCCAGTGATTGCAAGGAGAGGAGCTCCTATTCCAACTTCTTCCACACCCAAGGTAGGTTCTGTTGTTCCTTCCTCCTCTATTTCTACTCCTAAAACTTCTTGTCCTTCAAATGATAGAGTTGATAAGTCAAAAGTTTCATCTACTCCTATCAATGATGCTCCATCTACCTCTGGTTCTTTTGACATTATTGACCATCTCAAGAAAACTAAGATCCAGATCTCAGAAGCCGAATTCTACCAAACCCATCCCAAGGCCTTTGCTAAGATGGTAGACTTTGTAAATTCCAAATCCAAGCCTTCATCCCCTGGTTCTAAAGGTATCTTGCCCACTCCTTCTCCTTCATCTCAACCAAGCCTTGTGGTAGCAGTCACTTCATCTGATGAGAAGATCAAACCATTTTATGTCACTCTCCTCATAGCTGGCCACAAACTCAACAATTGTGTTATTGATTCTGGTGCTTCAGATAATGTGATGCCTGCTAAGGTAGCTCATGCCCTAGGCTTAACCCTAACCCACACTTTTGGTTCATGTTACTCAATGGAAAGTAGAGAAGTGCCATTGGTTGGAAGGATCAAGGATGCACAAGTAGCCTTTGCTGCTTTTCCAGAGAAGAGAGTTTTAGCCACCATTTTGGTAGCTGATATTCCCCCTTCCTATGGCATGCTACTGAGTAGAAATTTTTGCAAAGATGTTGGAGGAGAAATCATGATGGATTGGTCACATGCTCTTATTCCAGTGAATGGGAAAATGAAGAAGCTACTGCCTGAGAAACAAACTGAATATATTGTGCAAAAAATAGATGACCCAAAGGCACAAATACTTTATGAGGACATTGGTCATGGTAACTACATGATCATGTCACAAGATGAGGCTAACCATCCTAAGGAAGTGCTTCTTGATCCTAATGGTGTTTGGATTTTGGAATTTGATGGGAGCTACTCCTCAGCTGGTTCTGGAGCTGGTGTGGTGCTTATTTCTCCTGAAGGGAAGATTCATCCTTTCTCCTTCAAGCTCCAATTTGAAAACACAAATAATACAACTGAGTATGAGGCTCTCATCCTCAGTTTAAGCATGGAAAAAGAGATGGGGATCAAGAATCTCCTTTCTCATGGAGATGCAGAGCTGATTGTAAAATAGGTCAGAGATCTCTTTCAAGTGAAGAATATAAGGTTGAAACATTACAGGAATCTGGTTTGGGATTCCATTGAGTTCCTTGATGCCTTTTCCATTGAAGCCATGCCAAGGGAAAGAAACACCAGGGCTGATTCCTTGGCTATCTTGGGGTCTCTACTGATCCCTCATCTAGATTTCTCCCAAGATAAATTCACCATTGAGATGATTCATAGACCTAGTGTGCCTGACAATGCAAACAATTGGCAGGTCTTTAATGATGATCAACACTTGCTTTCCTTCCTTGAACTCAGAGATAATTTTGACCAGCTGTACTTTGAAGGAAGTGGAAATCTTCCTAGAGAGTGTGTGCCCCCAAATGAAGAAGATAACAAAGAAGAAATGGATCATGATGGCTGCATAAAACTGAAAGGTAATAAGATACCTAAAGGGCTGGTAAGTTTGGAAGAGTTATTTGATAAACATGATAGGTACATCAAGTCCAAAACTTCCAAAGGAGCTCAGCAGTCTGCTGAATGTGAGAAGATAAACATTGGGAGTCTTAATGAACCCAAGCTGGTAAACATTGGAAAGTGCTGCACACAAGAGGAGAGGGAGAAAGTAGTGAATCTGTTGAAAAGGTATGTTGATGTTCTTGCATATTCTTATGATGATCTCAAGGCTTTTCAGCCAAAAGAGATGCAACATTTCATTCCTCTAAAACTTGGGATCAAGCCCTTCAGGAAAAAGCAGAGGCAGTATAATCCTAAAATTGTTGATACAATCTTTCAAGAGATCCAAAAGTTATTGAAGGCTAAGATCATTTTCCCCATTCACCATTCAACGTGGATTGCTAATATTGTGCCTGTCAGGAAGAAGAATGGTGAGATCTAGATTTGTGTTGATTTTAGGAATTTGAATCAAGCCTCTTTGAAGGATAATTATCCTCTCCCCATAATGGATCAAGTGTTGCAAGCTGTTACAGGTTTAGAAATGTTGTCCATGCTTGATGGATTCTCAGGATATAATCAAGTAGAAGTAAGTGTTGCAGATCAGCATAAGACTACCTTTACCACTCCTTGGGGAACCTTTTCTTACAAGAGAATGCCTTTTGGCCTCATCAATGTTGGTGCCACCTTTCAGAGGGCAATGGACCTGGCCTTTGGCAGCCTCAAGGGAAAATGCATAGTTGTATACCTTGATGATCTGACTGTGTTTTCAAAAACTAGAGCTGATCATTTCCAACACCTTGAAACAGTCCTCCAAAAGTGTAGAGAGCATGGCATCTCCTTGAATCCCAAGAAATATGTCTTTTGTGTCACTGAGGGAAAATTATTGGGACACATTGTCTCCAAGGAGGGAATCAAGATTGATCCAGAAAGAGTCCAGGTAATTCAGCAGATCCCTCTCCCCACAAGCAAGAAGGGTGTGCACTCTTTCTTTGGCAAGATCAACTTCTTAAGAAGATTCATACCTGATTTTGGTGAACTTACTTTGAACATAGCCCACATGATGAAAGGGAAGCAGAATTTTGGTTGGTCCTCTAAAGGAAAGGTTGCATTTGAAGACATCAAGAGAGCTATAGCAAAGACTCCAATCTTGGCATGCCCTGATTATAGCAAAGACTTCATTATCTATTGCTATGCTACTGAAAGTACTCTAGTTGTTGTGTTAACCCAGGAGAATGCTGAAGGTCATGAACTCCCCATAGCATTCATGAGTTATATTTTGAAATCCCATGAGCTGAAGTACACCATGATGGAGAAACATGCTTTTGCAGTGGTCAAAGTTGTGAAGCAGTTTCATTTTTACATCCTCAACTCTCATTCTATTGTGCTTGTGCCTGATACAACTATTAAATCCATTCTTACACAACAAGAATTTGGAACCAAGAGAGGCAATTGGGTAGCCAAAGTTTAGGAGTATGATCTTGACATCAAACCCACCAAGCTAGTTCAAGGAAAGGGCTTATGTGAACTCATTGCTGAAGGAGCTGATGCCAAATTGTCCAAGGAGGAAGTTGATATCCCTGTTGTTCTTTTCCTCAGCTCAACTGATGAATGGTATGTTGGCATTGCACACTTTCTTACTTATGGAGAATGTCCATCCCATTTGAGTGCCAAGGAGAAGAGAGCCATCAAATTAAGGTCTGCACAATATGTGTTGTGGGAAAATGCATTGTTCAAACGAGGCATAGATGGAAGGTTTTTGAAATGTGTTGACAAAGAGCAGCAAAAGAAATTGTTCTCATCTTTTCATGACCAGGCCTGTGGAGGTCATTTCTCTTCTGCTGTCATAGCCCACAAAATCCTCCATGCTGGATATTATTGGCCTACCTTGTTCAAAGATGCATCAAAGTGGGTAGGCAAGTGTGAAGCATGTCAAACCTTTGTTGGAAGACCCAAATTGGCTGCTTTACCTCTCAAACCAGTGGTGATTGAGGAACCTTTTCAACAATGGGGTTTGGACTTCATTGGGACACTCAATCCACCTTCAAGTGTAGGGCATACTCATGTTTTGACTGCCACTGATTATTTCACCAAGTGGGTGGAAGCCATTCCAGTCAAAAGTACTACTTCTGAAGTAGTATGCAACTTCATCAAGGAGCACATCTTAATAAGGTTTGGGATACCAAACAAGATTGTCACTGACAATGCTTCCAATTTTTCTTCTGCTGAGATGATAGATTTCTGCTATGGCTATGGCATTTCCCTTGCTCACTCTTCAGATTACTATCCCCAAGGGAATGGGAAAGCAGAATCAACTAACAAGAACTTGGTCACCATTGTTCGGAAGCTTGTTAATGACTCTCAGAGGAATTGGCATAAGAAACTATATGATGCTTTATGGGTAGATAGGATTACACCTAAGAGAGCCATTGGAATGTCTCCTTTTCAAGTGGTATATGGAGTTGAAGCTCAGCTGCCAGTGACATTGGAACTACCAGCCTTACATTTGATGAAGGCCATTGAGGATGCCAACTTTACCAATTCATTGGACAAAAGAATTATGCACCTCTAAAAGTTGAATGAAGATAGATTGCAAGTGGTTGATGTCTCCTTTTCAAGAATATTCAGCTCATCAACTCAAGGTAAAACTTTTCTCTGTTTGACAAAAAGGCTAAACCCAAAACTTTTCAAGTGGGAGACAATGTTCTTCTTTGGGACAAAAGGCATGAACCTCGAGGCAGCCATGGTAAATTTGATTCCCTTTGGCTTGGTCCTTTTAAAATTAGACATTTTTCTGGTGAGAACTCTTTTTACCTGGATTACATGGATGGTTCTCCTCTCCCACTTCCTTATAGTGGGAAATTTTTGAAGTTGTTCAAAACCTAGGAGTTTTGGCGGTCCCTCTGTACATTTTGTATAGCATTTTGTTTCTGGTTTTTCTTATTTTTGCTTGTTTCCTTGTGTGCATTGTCTTTTGTGTTGATATTGCTTTTTGACTCCATTGCCCAATGGATAAGGCACTGATCTGTTCATCCCCAGAATTCTCTATGGTTCTTGATTTTACATCTTTCCTCTGCCAAATCATCCCCATAGAAGGAGCCAGCTGTTGTCCCCTCAATTTCCCCCCTTTTTTGAAATCCAATTTCGTGAAAATTGAAGTCTTTCCATGGAGGAATTCGTGTTTCGAGCCCCTCAAGTGCTCGTTTTGATCCCCCACGACGTTTTATGCATTTCCTCAGTCTGCGGCCATTATAACGTTCTATCTATTTCTCATGGATGGGAGGGGGTTTATGATCTTCTTTTATGCATTTGAAGGATGTGGAAACTTGCATTCTTCACATATTAACCTTGTGCAAAAAGAAAATCTTCATCGGGTGCAAAAATGGCATTTTCCCATTCTCTGCAATTTTCTACGTTCTTTTCCCCATCAAATTATTTCTCAGAAGGTGAAGCTATGCATTTTCTTCTCATTGGATGCAGCAGGATGGGTTCCTTTTTGAACTTATCACTTTTGGTGATTTTGGAAAAAATGTCAGATTTGCCCCGCATCCCCGCGGGTCCCTGATTGGCTGGAGCAGTTTTGGCGGAAGTTCGGGGTGATGGATCCATTTTATTCTCTAAGGCATTATGGTGAAAGGGTGAAAAGTTCTAAAATGACCCGTGTCCCCACTCACGCAAAGGGACACATGACCGTTTTTCAGTTCATATGCGCTTTGGCAGACCAGTGGGTGACTTTAATAATTTTAGCTTTGTTTCCACAAAGGGCAAAAAGTTCTAAAATGACCCGCAACCCCGCTCATGCAAAGGGATAAATTCTGAGTTGGGGCCCGCAACGAATCAGAAAGGGACACGTGGCCTACATTGAAAATTCAACGGCGGAGGCATGAACTTTTGGGGGAAAAGTTGGAATTTTCCCCTTTTCAAAATAGATAAAGTATAAAAGTGAAGCACATCCCCGCAACCAATCAGGTGATGCCATGTGTTGAAGAATGAAATCAGGACAACGGGCTGGTGGAGGAAAATGAGAATTTGAGCCACGACCCCATTTCCAATCAGGGTGTGCCACGTGTCTGACCTTTGGCGGGGATGCAGAGGGGTGGAGAAAAATGAGAAATTGCGTGTTTTCTCCCAAATGTCTTAAAATGTGGATTTTTTTCCCCAGGCCTGTTGTTTCTTGGAGCTTGCCACGCGTAGGGTCCAATTTCAAAGCTGACAAAGGGAAAGAGTGGCCAAAATGCACTCATCTAGTTTTTGATGCCATTAATGAACTAGAGCTCCAAAGAATACAAATGTGAACCATTCTTCATTCTTCTCTCTCTGTTTCCTTTTCGTTTATTCATGAGATGCATTTTTGGTTTGTTGTGGAGCCAAATTGATAAGTTTAAAGAGATGTAAAGTTTGATTATCAGAAAATAGAGTTTATCGGGCATACGAAATGAAAAAGGGTGAAAACTTACCAGTAAGCACTTGAGTGCTATGAAAGTGGTTAAAAGGTGGAAATGGCAGGACCACATGAAGAAGAAAATCATGAGATGCCCCCTGCTAAAGTAATCATGCTCGAAATGATGAAATATTCACCTTTTTGAACCTCTGGTTTTCATGAGTGTGTTTGTTTCATGTCACTTTCCAAAAATGGATCTACAACAAACATTATTCCTTTTGGATATTCTTTTCTTGGGGACAAAGTATGGATGTAAAGGAATTGTTATAAGAACATGTTTTGGCCATGGAAAAAGGATTCTGGTTTTCTGGGAACATTGTAAATTTGGAAGTAATTCAATATAGAAGCTTTCTTTCTCATTTCTTCTATTATCTCTCTCTCTCCTTGCTCGATTCAATGGATCATTTGTCTTTGTGTTCAAAAGAAACTTTGTGTTCTTATCTGTGTAATCTTTAGAACTTTGTGTCTACAGATTCGCATCGGTGGTAAAGTGATTGATCTTTTTCTATATTTTCTTGGTTCAATGTGAGTAAGGATATATTCTGCTACCTATATCTCCTGAAAACATTGTTGTTTTCTTCCTTCCTCCATCTCTCTACTCTTCCAATCCTTCGTATTGATAATCTTTTAAGTATGAAAACATTCAAGAATATCAGGGTCCAAACATTGAGAGTTGTATATTTGTACATTTGTTTTTCCTGCTTTCAATAAGGGAACCTCTCCCATTAAAGAGGAGGGACTTGTTGTCCCCTGACTGTGGTTTCTATCCATGTTCCATTTTGAAACCCAACAAATATCAATGGTACAAATCTCCACATCATCATCACAGGGGAAACACAAACATTGTACTACACACAGGAATATGGATGCTCATCTGTTCTTATTCATCGTACATAACAAAAGGTGTCACTAAAGCAATTTTTTGGCCTCTGAGGTAGTGACAAACTCGAGGACGTTGATTGTTCTCTTGCCTCTGTTACCTCTATCCTCCAATAAGATGATAGATTCTCAGTACCAATAATCTTCATCACTTGGATAATTAATAAGTTCATGATCACTTGTAGGGTTAGAATAATCATCCCAATCATCTTCTTCAGCAACTAAAGCCTTTTGATCCAACTTATTATCTAAGAGATCTTGAGCTCTTTTCTTACAATTCACAAAACTATGTCCTGGTTATTTATAGTAATGACATAGAAGGTGTTTTTTTGAATATGTGAATTGATATGTATTTTTCTTGAAGGATGACTTATTTTTTGCAACCATTATTGTTTCTTCTTCTGGTACAGACCTTTTTTATTTTTTTCTTCTTCATCAAGCAAAGAGAAAATTAAACTTTCCAAACTAGGATTGATCTTATGAAGAGTAAAAAGAATATTCGAATATTATTTTGGAAAACTATTTTGTAAGATTGCATTAGCATCTTCTTTAGCCACCTTCGCTTTTATTCATGTTAATTGATTTATAATGGATTGAAACTTATTGATATGTTGAACCATAGTGTCATTTTCTCCCATCTTTAGCCCAAAACATTTTTGGTTCAACACCATTGCTACACTACCTTCTTGAGATCCAAATAACTTGTTCAATGTCACCCAAATGTTGTTATATGACTTTGTTAGATCAATATGTTGCAAATATGCATTAGATATTCCAATGCCGATAATTGTTATTGCTTTCCGATCCTTACTTTCCCATTTCACTGCTTCATCTGCATCATTTAGTTTTTTAATTTTTCCATCGACAATATCCCATAAGTCTTTGTCGATCAATTGTAGTTGGGTTCATACTTGCCATGTGTGGAAGTCTTTCCCATCAAATATTTCAATTAGATTTATCTTTTCCATTTTAAAACTCCACAAAATGGACTAGATAATAATAAACATTTTATATTGGCACAGACAATTGTCTTAAATAAAAATATATATCAGAACTTTGACAAACAACCGGCTCACCAAAATACAGCTAGCAGATTTTAGAATGGCAGAATCATGCACTCAACAAAATTGTCTCCCTCCACATACAGATATGCATTTCAGTGCACCATAACCAAGATATCTGTTATATCTTGAAAACACCTTAGCATGCACGAGTATATGAATATTGTTCCCTACATAGTCGAATTGGCCTCTGTGCATATGTTCCCACCTCAGATGTACTGATATCTGTTATTTGAAGAAGAAGGGTGTATTTATGTGTGGTATTTCTATCAGAATGTGCACAACGAACAACAAGATATGGCACAAATGTCCCGAGTCCTGATCACCTTTACCATTCCATAATAATATCAACTAGATGAAATGTTGAGCTTGAATTGAACTGCACCCGTATGACTAGGCATTATTTTTTTGACTGAGACTCATGGTATCTATTAACAAATTTGTTTTGGAAAACTATACAAAATAAAACTTATGCACCTGTCATAGATCTATACACGGGTAGATACCAATCGCTAACAATTCACAGGCTTTACACGCTGGTAGAGAATTCACCAGCTTGTCAAAGGTGAAAATGTATATTGTTCCTTATATGATGTGAGAATGACCACGCCAGGCACCAAAACATTCAACTTGAGGATCCCTGGGATATAACCTTCGCTATGCTCAGATTTGAAAGATCAACAAAACCAATAACCACATATACCTACAGTGCATAGATATATAGCTTGGTGTAAGAGAAAATTAATTTCACACTACTAACACCATATACAAACCAGATATGGTTGCCCCTATAAACCAGATTATTGATTATAAACCAGATATGTAAATATTTGGAAGACCGGAGGAAAATACAAAGAAATAACAAAAATAATAATCACTTTGTATTAACAAAATAATGTTCTATTCAGTAATTCATACAAGATTCATACACAAATAAACAGGGATTTGGTTTCCTATGATATAAGAACCACTTACAACAATATATCCCTAATATATCTTGTATCATATGGTCACGTAACCAAACACTTTAAATATTTTAAACCATATTTGTAATATTATTAACAATAATAATCTATCACTAGTAAATTATTAATAATCATGAGAGCACTATATAATGAATTCCTAACAAGTACTAACATCATATTTTATAACAAAAAATTCATCAAATTAAGTGGCTTTCTAGAGGAAAGGTCATGGAAAGACTTTTCAAGCTCGTGCCTGCATTTTTTAAAGAATGAGAGTTAGATGAGAGAAAAAAATGTATGATTTGGAAACAATATTTCAAGTATTATTTTGCACCCATTTACTTGTAGATGTTTTTATTGAGTTAAATAAGAAGAAGAATTTTTTTAATAGGATTGTGTTGACGCTACTTCCATTGGAACTACTTAAGATATTATAGTTGACATGATTCATAGGACATGTCAAAGAGGCATATTTGGGACAATACTGTAGGCTATATATCATCTTTTTTAAGTAGATAACAAAGATGACATCTTGAGTTTGCAGATGCAGCATGTACGAAACATGTACATACATTGAGATTTGAGAGATTTCTTAAGTCAAAAAGATCAGGGACATTAGATGATTGCATTGAATTGGGGAAAAACTTTATAATTAAGCTAATTGATTATCTAGATACAAGATTCATATAATTGTTTATATTTAATGCTGCTAAAATTTACAATCTTCATAATTATTATCAGGAGATGGATGGTAGAGAATATCCAACCAAATAATGTTTAACATGTTTATGAGAAAATTTTAGTCTTGGGAGCTCACCTATTATGGACATTGTTAAATGTTTGGGCGAGATGGATAAATGTTTTTGCACTATATGTAAATTACATCCTAAAAAACATATGTTGGACAATGAGATCTATGTGGGGGTGAACATGAATGGTTTGGCAGGTTTCCATGTTTGATGCGGATATGGAAATCTATTCTTCTTGTTTCAATGAGCACAAAAATATGTGAAAGATGGTTTTCAATATTAAATATGATAAATAATGATGAAAGATCTAGGATTGCTTTGAAAAAATTGGATATGTTAATGTTTCTTTGTCTTTGTACACCTCATGCTCTAAATGAAGTAGACTGGATGCTATTTATGATGCATGGAAGCATATAATATCTTGAAAGCCTCTTCTGCTAGATAAATATATTGTGAGTTTGTGGGAATTCTAAATGTGAAATATGTTCTTTATTGTTTTTATTATAAAAATATTTTTTTTGGAAGTTTAAATGATTTTTTCCAATATTTTGTTATTAATTTAATAGGTAATTTTATTTAAAATAGATAATTAATACTTTTCATGAATATTCGACTTGGTCTAAATAGAGGTCTATTGTTGTGTCTAAGCAACATCTCCCTAATTTCCATTCAGGAAATCATGGAACCCTTGGGTCTTTCCTTGAAATATTAGATTGCTTGTGTATTTCAAACTTCCTTCCTTCGCAAACCTCACCTTTTCCTTCTTGGGCCCCTTCACATTGTCACTCAACCCATATTTTACTAAGTTTTTAATTTCTGGAGCACATAAAGCCTCACTTATCTCATTTTCAAGTGTACAAATGAGTTTCCCTTCTAGGCGCAACCCTTAAAGAGATTTACGTAATATTTCATCATGGAATCCCTTTTCCCATATAATTTTTCCTAGCCTTCATGCCTTACATTTAATTTTTGTGCACACATCCCTTCATGTCTCGTGACATGCCCTTTTTCATCCATTCAATGGTACACATTTCACCTTATGCAATCTCATTCCATAATATCCTAAGTCTTGTGCACCCATTCCTTCAATTTTTGGACCATGAATAGCCTTATGCAATGTCCCTCATTTTCCATATTTTTTCCCCTTTATTTCATGAGCCTTCGTGATATTATGTGAGTCTCCCACATTGAAACTAGCTTTGGTCATTCATTGTATAACCACATTATGAGTCTCGTAGCCTCCCAGTGTTTTTCAACACTTTAACTTGTCAAGCAACCCACTATACACTATGTGCAATCCCAAAACTTTGGAATCATCCACCGAAGTTGTATGATTTAATTAATTATAGCACACTTGGAAAAATATAACGCCTAACACTTGGATTTCTCAAAGCTTTATGTTTTGCAGGTATTAATCACACATTCACAATACATCAAAGATTGTGCAAACAAGTGTTCAAGATTCTCTTAAAGAAGAGAATGTACATTGTATGATGTGAAATTATTATTATGTCAAAAAATTAACACCCTAGGTTTTTTCGATATATATCCTTAATTTTTGGCTAACATGGGATGATCTCACAAGTGTGGGACTTGCATAAGTGAAATCAACCTCCAGAGAAGGTTGGTTCCTCTACCTAAACCTAATGCTAACTACTACTAAGGAAGGAAATGCATATATATACTCCTATTCTAACAATCCAAGGGACTAGGGAGAGAGGAAATGGAATAAAGAAAGGGAAATACTACACTAAAATAGATCATAACACCAAGAAAAGTGTGGAGAGACACTCTCAAATGAGAGAAAAAATGGGAGCAAAATGATGAAAGAGAGGGCAGACATAAGTGCCATAGTCTAACACAACCTTGAAACCACCATATCCATGAAACACAATAGATATGAACCTGCAATGAGAATAGAAGATGCATAAAAACCAACAATATGAAATGAAAGACAAAGAAAAATGTAATAGAACACAACCAGTAATAGATTTGGTTCAGATTAAACAAATGAAATATAATAATAATCCTAGTGTACATTAATACATTCAAGATAGACAAATATATAGGAAGAGAGTTTCCTATAAAGTAGGAAACTACTCTTCTATTTCAGTGAGTTGTTTCAACAACAAACCAACTTTGTTAGAATTATATAAATATGGAGCACTAACAATCCAAAATCCTAACATTTCCCCCCTTAGTGCAAACATGGGAAAAACATCATCTTCAACCAAGATACCTGTTGCTCCGTAGCCTGCACATGGTCTCGATACTCAACTATGACTCTAGGAACTACATCATCCATGAATAGGGACCCATCAACCTATCTAGGTGAATACATGAATTGGGACCCATCAACCCATTCACATCAACCATCAAGTCAATCTGATCAAGAACACTTCATGTTATAGTATCAATGGTACAAATATCCACATCATCATCATCATAGGGGAAACACAAACATTGTACTGCACACAAGAACATGAATGTAATTTTGTTCTTATTCATCACACAAAGAGAAAAAAATGTCACTAAAGCAATATGTGGCCTTTGAGGTAGTGACGAACTTGAGGACGTTGATTGTCCTCCTGGCTCCGTTGCCTCCATCCTCCAATATCACTGCTAACTTAACATAATGTGAACATGGGGCCTAGTTGCATGTCTGAGGATGTCTGATTCCACTAATAGTGCATCCAGTTGAAATGTGGGATTTTTAAATTTTGTTTGAATTTTTGAATAAAGAAAAGATCATTTATAAAAATGACAACATAATGAGGACACAATAGGTACTGACAATACATATGTTTATGATACATGGAATATTTTGACACTCCTGACAACACGAAGTAACTTATAATATTGACAATATGTCTTTTTAATCAAGACTCTAACAAATAATACTGAGTGAAAATTGACATTAGATAAAATGACTTAGAACAATATGAAAAAATGTACTATGACACCAAATTACATAAAAAGGGAACTTATACAATTTAATGTTAATACTTACTTTTGATAAAATATCGACTTTATACTTTATTACTTGACCAAATAATAAAATATAAATCCCAATAGGGCTAAAGAAACACCACTTACATTTAATTTTTTTTTAATGATCTCTAATGGACACCTACACGTGGATTGGACTTTACAATAGAGAATAAACAAAAGTTAAAATAAAATAATTAACTGAATACCACAAGAAAATTTGAGTTGAGTTGTGTGGCATGGAAGGAAAGTAAATGAAATGCAGTTGATAAAAGTATGCTCAGAGAAATGTTGACTCTGTGCATATCATGGTCACATTAGAAATCACCTTGAGAGCTACACATGAGGGAAAAAATGGATTGAAGATGTGGAGACAGTCAATGAGCAGAGGAGAACTCACAGGTTATTGGGTCTTTTGATTGTTATCCTACAAAATTGATAAGGGCAATTTGCAAGTAACCATACCAAAATTTATGTTTTGGTCCCCTGAAGAAGTCTGAAAACATTCAAAATGGCCTAAAACTCCCTTTTGAAAAACAAGTTTTTTAGAACTTAGCCATTTTTAGCTTCTTTAGAGCCGGCGCAGTTTTTGGGGTGTCAACATTCTCAATATTGTGCCTTTTTGAACTAGGCGCAAGAAATGTTGTGTCAACATCAAAAAATATACGCCCCTTTGAAAACCCTTTAGCGCAGAAAATGACATGCCAACATCAATGAATTTGCACCCCCAAAGCGCTAAAATTTACATGTCAACATCAGTAAACATGCACCCAAAATGTGCGCTAATGCGCAAGAAGTGGTATGTCAACATACCAAAATGTGCGTAAAGCAAATTCCCTTAGGCGCTAGAGGAATCTTGTTAACATCAGGAAATATGCGCTTAAGGCGCTAAAATTTTTATGTCGACGCCAATTAAATTGCGCCAAGGTGCATTTGCACCCATGTCGACACTCTAGAAATTACACCAAAGAAAGGTGGGTGGAATAATAAATGCCAAATTTTCTATGTATAGGTGCTCAAGACCTGTCATTTTCACGAATTAAAAATTGTGAAAAGTATTCTTCTGCACCTGTCAGCTGTCCTTGTCACCCCCGTGTGTCATTTTTCGAGCTTGTGGACCCTAACGTCATCCTTCATCCTTTGTAAAACTGGGTAAGTGGCTTTTATTATCCTTATTGTTATTATGGCTTTTTTTTCTTGGTTATTGTTAGGTTTAGGGTTGTTATAAACCAAAAGGTTAAATCTAAAAATGAATAACTTACCAATCCATAACCATCTAGAAGCCCCTTTTCCTCTCCTTCTAGATCTACAAATTTGGAAGGCCCGTGCCTATGAAAAAACCTAAGGCCTTTTCCCTGCTTATTATCTTGTTGCAAAACCTCTCTTTACCATTTGAAAAAACCAAAAAAAGAGATAAGAAATCTAGGAAATTGCAAAGAAATCACTAAAAACCTCGGCGCACTATTTTTAAATGTTGCAAGCCCCACAGTCATGCCTTGTGCACTATCCCCGCTTGCAACATATCCCTAACCCACACCCAGTATAAACACTTTGCAATCTTTGTAAGGGTACAAGTACATCCCACACAACATAAACATAGGATGTTGTGACCTTCAAGACTGTGCCAAGCACTTTCCCCTTTAGCGCGTTGATTTCCTTTGTAGCATATTCCAAAATTGCACCTTGGGCACACTTAAAAGCCATGCAACACCATCCTTTTCAGCGCACAGCTAAAGCAAATTTCCTAAGGCACATGTGCACATTCCTTGACATCAACATGACATGTTGTAGGTTGTAAACCTGCACCCTGCGCTTTTCCCTTGGCACTGCCTTCTGTCATGCAACACCTTTCAAAAGTTCACCCTTTCTAAACTAAGCGCAACTTTTCTTCTGTCAAACACTGGTGCACCTTTTTACATGTTGACATCTCCAAAAGTGTGCCCAGCCTTTTTAAGCCTCTGCAGCATGCTGTAAACTTGCGCCTTGCGCCCTAAGCCTTATAATTGCTCATTCTTCTTTCTGCAAGCTTTCATTATGAATAACATGATGGTTGACATGGCTCTTCTGTGTTGGACCTCCTTGATTCTCCTTGCAGAACAACAATAGCCATCCTCAAGCTCACACATGTCTTCATCAAGAACAAAGCCAACCAAGCCTAAAGGTAAATAAAAGTTGATAGAACAAGAGATGAAGTACAAATATCAGAAATTCAGGATGCCTGACTCATATGCAGAGAGTGATCTTGACATCAGAGACTCCGAGCTTGGGCACATTGATATGGAAGACTTATGGGTCAGAACCAACCAAGCCATTGGTGGCCCCTGGATGAACAAATTAGTGGGCAGTGGATTACACTTTGCAGCTGGGCTGCTAGTAAGTGCTGTGAACAATGAATTTATCATGTTGGTTTCCTGTTGCTATAACAAGGACACAAGATGTGTCGAAGATAAGGAAGGAAAGATGATCATCGACCTCACAGATCATCATTTTGAAATAACCCTGGGCATTCCTCATCATAGGCAATATGTCACCATAATCCTAGAAGACTGCAAGAAGGCATGGGATGAAAACGAGGACAAATGCATGCAAATGATGAACAAGCTATATCTTAAGAACAAAAAGCCAGTGAGTAGATGGCCACAGACCATCCACAGTAGTGTCTTCAATGAGGAACTGAGTGATACAATCACCTTCCTAAACAGAATATTTGGGCTTCCTAATGCCCATTATTTCTATAAATGGATGTTGAGGTACTTAGAGACCATGAGAAAGAATGTTCCTGATCAGCATTTTGGCTGGGGAAAAATCATCAGCGACACCATCTCCCAGCAGTTTCAATAGGTCCTCACAACTAGGATGTTCTATATGAACTCTTACGTTGTATACACTGCAGCATCAACAAGATATTTTGCAGGCCTGGCTCGAAATGGGGTATGGCCCCAAGTCAAAATATATGAATTCCACCCAGAGCTAAGGCTCAAGAACAAGTTCTCAAAAATCAACGATGCCTTCTTCTATGAGGTGATCTACTTGTTGAGGCCGATTATGAGACATGATCAAACTAGCTCGAGTGTGATCACTGTCACAAAGAAGTGGCGAGCATTGTTCACGCAATTTCCCACATTCACATATCTCAGGGTGATGAATTTGAAGGTGAACCGACAAAGCTACCAAGGTCTGCAGGGCCCAAGCTAATTACCTTGGAGTTGTCAAGGTAATTGATCATATACCATGAGAAATGCATGAAGAGAAAGAAGGGAGGAACTCCATTCCCCCTTACACTGGGTCGATACACCTGCACCACACTGGCCAAAGCATGGTAAATGTATGCCGAGCTTGAATTGCTGAATCTAAAGCACAAATCCCCAACTAGGCTTACCTTCGATTGCCAGAGTTGCCTCCCAAAGGTAAAAATTGATCCTATCCATGTTCCTGAGATCGAGGACATCTACATCAACCTGACACATGAAATAGATATCAGGTGAAAGGATCACTCCCAGCTAGCTCTAGAGGAAATTTTTCATTATGGCGTAGCCATTGTTCCAAAAGGATTCCAAGAGCCTGATCAAGAAATTGATCAAGTTTACCTTGACACAGATGGGGATGATTGGTCATTCGCAGAGATCGACAGAGCCAAGGCACCGAAGACCATTCAGGAAAGGGTCAAGCCCACGTTGCAGCGCACCAAACATTGGTGCAAACAGAATGGTATCACCTACCTCGGGGTACATTTTACTACTTCTCCTTTAGGTAGAGCACCTCCAAGAATGGACCAAATACTGAAAGGAAAAGGAAAAGATAAGGAGGGAGAACAAAGCAAACAGGAAGAAACTCCTAAAAGCCCTCCTACTACTTCTAAGAAGCAAGTGGTCGACCTGGTGTCTCTAGGTAAAGAAGAAGAGACCACCAAAGTTTCAATGGATACATCCACACAGGATGTGGTCACAACTACAACTACTGAGGTACCCACCATTCCTTCTTCCGCTCCTTCTCCTCCCCCTGTTGTTGAAGCATCTATTCCTATAGATGTTTCTTCTTCTCTCCCTTCCTCCCTTCCATCTCCCACCTCTTCCATCTTCTCCTCTCTTGTGGATCTATCACCCAGTGTTCCCTCCATCCCATTACAGATCCCTTCCACCTCTATGACCTTTTCTTCTCTTGTGGTAACTCCAGGCCCACAAGTAGCTACGTGTTAGACTCCTTGTCGATGCCACCACCAAGTGTCTCAATGTTCTTCCCTGTGGCCTCTACTCCCTCTCCCATAAGTCCAAGTTGGATCTTTGACCATCTGGGTCAACATAAGAGAAAGGTTCCTGTTATCCAAATGTGCCCCCTGCTCATTTTGTGGCTAACTCCCTTTCATTCTTTCCTTCTATTGTGCCTCAGTCATAAATTTTTACTTTTTAGGCACTCAAAACCTTTTGGAAATGACACCATTGGATAGAGCTCTTTCTCAGCTTTCTAGAAAGGTAAAGACTTCCTCCTAACTCCACGTATTTTTCAAGTTATGGCTCGGCGGAGTTTTTGTGGGAAATTTTCCCTTGCAAGGTCCGCAGCCAATCAGAACTTGCCACGTGTCCAGGTCAAAAATATCAAAGCGATCCGATTTTGGCCTGTTTTTGCCCTAAAACTTCAAATCGCCATGACTTTCGATCCAGAGCTCAGATTTTCGCGTTCTTTATATCAATGGAAAGCTAGTGAAATTCTCTACAAGAGTCCATGGTAAATTTTGAATTTTGGTTCAGTTTGGAGGGATAAAATCAAAAAACTCTTCTGGTACGTGCCCATGGACAGAACTGACGTTTCAACAACCAATTTTAATGCAAAATGGGTCACATTCTTCTCCAGCATGGTAAAAAATGTCAGGGAATGGGTTTGTAAGGACCTCCATGCTGTTTTTAATGCATTTTGGTCAATGGGGAATGGCTCCCATGTTTTTTCATGTTTTCTCTCTCCTGGGCTCGACCCATGCACTGTAAAATCTGGATTTGGCACATTTTTCAAAGGGGGGAACACTTTTTTTGCATAGCAAGCTTCTATTTTCACTTTCAACAAGTGATTTTGGCAAGTATCAGACCTTCCAGGGATTGTAACAGGTTTTTCTGCCTCTTTGGTGTTGGAATACAAGGATTTTGATGTTGAAAATCAAAATGCAGGCTCTGTGGATGCTTTCAGTCCTTTGTATGTGTTGTTTGCTTCATTTCAAACCCTTGTTTACAGCTTATCAACCTGTGCATGATGTTTTATGTTGCAATTTATGATTTGTGTCAATTTGCATGAGCAAGAAGTGCTCACCACTCCTTTGGTGTATCACCCTTATCAGTTTAGTTTTAATTTTTGCATTTCTTATCTTTGTCTCCTTGCAAATTAAGATAAAATTAGGATCTGAACCTCTGCAGTTGTGCAAATAATAGATCTGATCAGTGGAGTTTGAGGAACCAGCCTCTAATTTGGAGATTCCTCTCTCATTTTACAAGTCCCACACTTCGAGAGAGGTTTCAATGTTGTGCAATCACACTGGATGCCTGAAACATCAACTTAGAAACATGATTTGCATCCAGGGGTGCTGCTGATTTGCAACAACAATTTTGGCATGCCCGGTGGGACCTTAGAGTTCTTCCACTTCATCTTTTGCAGGTTGGTGTGTTCCTGTGAAGATTTCAGCCTTTGGAGGCACTTGCAAACACATCTAGCGTCTCCATCTGATCAGCAACCCATTTCTGAAGTTGGAGACCTATTTTTCATCCATTTCCATCCATTATTCTTTCCATCTCTTTCATTCTTTTCCATTCCATGAAGTTGTGCAATCATGACTTCATTTCCATCATGGAACTCACATTTACAACAGCAACAATGTTTCCCACCTCCAACATGTTTTTTAAATCCTCCAAATCAGCATACATACCCATATGAGCAGTAATGCCAAAATCGGTTTGGCTATGGAGCTTTCCAAGAGCAAGGGTGTGCATACAATTAAGACAATCAAATGCAAGATGCTGGTCTGTTGGAGAAAATCCAAAAGATGGAGGTAAACATGGTGCAATCCAGGGCTCAAGCACAAATGAAAACATTTGGAATCGGTTGTGGAGCACCCTGTCCATGGGTGGGACCTTTCCCAAGGCATTGCAGCCCTCAAGAGAAGCTTGACTTCATGATTGCAACGCTGCCATTGCTTGCAAAGTGGATTGAAGGAATAGAGGTGTATGAGAGGAGTATTCAGCAACCTTGTCAATGGGTAAGCACACCATCTCATGCCTTTTCTTTTCCTCTTTCCCAATCTGTTTTATCTCAGCAGTGTCAAGTTTTAAACTCTCCATCTACTATCCCAAGTGTTGAATCCATTTCTCCACCCCCTAGTCTTCCACCTCATCTCAATTCTTCTGTCCTTTTCCCTTCCAAACAGTCATCCCCTCCACAAGAGCTAAATGAAACACCATCTCCTCCAAAGAAACAAGAGGTTTTACCTCCTCCACCACCACAAAAAATTGCAAAAATCAGTCATGAAGGACAACAAAAAGAGAAGCCAAACAAGGATGAAGAAATTCAAATTTTGAAGAGTTGGGCTCTTAAATTTGGGATGAAGAAGATCCCTTTGCTGATGAAACCTTCAGAAGAGGTTGGAGTTACAGAACAAATGGTGGTCAGGACTGATTTTGTTGTAGCAGAAGAAGAGCAAAAAGGAGTTGCAGATTAGTAATCAATTTGTTCAGAATATAGTGTCCATGTTGGCAGCCTATTTGAAGGAAATGCTGATCCAATTCAAATCAAAAAAATCAGTCATGAGGGACAGCAAGAGGAAGGAGAAGCTTCTCCAAATCCAAGAGAAGAGGAGCACATTCCAGCTGTGGGGGAGAAAAGTACAGATCCAAAGGCTTTGAGCAAAAAGCAGGTTATAGAAGAACCTTCAGTTCTTCTCTCTACTTCATCTCTCTCAAGTTCTAGTACTGAAGAAGAGTTTGATCCCTCAAACTCAATGCTGGAGGATGAAAGAAACCATGATGATCAAGTTGCAGATCAAGAGACCGCCATGGGAGAGGTTGAACATTTGCAGTAGGATAGCAATGAGGCAGTTTACCTGTCTGATTTGGAGGACTATTTTGATGAAGAAGAACTGGTTGAGTTTCCACCATTCTCTCTTTCATCATCCATCTTCCAAATACAAGAGCCTGTTGTCATGGAGGAGAGTACTCATTTGCAGTAGCCTACATCTTATAGAAGCTCTTTGGAACCAAGATTAGAAGATTTTAATATTTCATGTCCTTCATTGGAGGAAGAGAAAGGGCAGAAGGGTTCTACCATTGCTTCCACACCATCCATTCAAGGTCTATAAGAGAACTCCATTCTTGGAGTTGAAAATCAGAATTATGGGCATACTCAACGGATCAGACCTTGCCAAATCAGGTATTTGGCTTCATTGGAGCCAAAGGAGAAGCCACAACGAGTCATGCTTGCTTCTAAGCATGAGGATGAGCTGCAAAGTTCCAAGGATCAGCTGTCATACCTCTCCAATCCAAATGCAGAGCAACTAAAAGAGGTATTGGATTTGTTTTTAGTTGACACCTTGCTAATTTGGGTAGAATACCAGCTTCTTGTTGATTTTCCACTCATCCAATCAGCCATACTCAGCTCCAAATCATTTGCATGGCTGCCAATTTTGAAGAAAGGAAGATATTTTACACAACCAGTTGCAGGGTTCATTTAGCTCACCTTTGCTTCCAGTTAGAGTAGAGTAGGTAGGTTTGCTTTCAATAGAAGAAGTGCTTGTGCACACTCTGCATGTTCCATTTGGAGCATGTATGATTTTCAATTTGTACATAGTTTTGGTGCTGCTGGTTTCTCTCTTGCACAGTTTGTTTTGATGGCATTTTGGTGGGAACAACTCCATGTCCAGTGGGATTCAAGCGGTTCAAAGGGAAGTTTTCAAAGTTCAAATCAATTTTCAGGCTACTACTCATGACTCCATGCCCAATGGATTGCTTTAGGCTACTGATCATTCATCCAGCAGGAAAATGACCCCTCTGAGTCACCAAAATTGTTATCCAAATGTGCCCCCTACTCATTTTGTGGCTAACTCCCTTTCATTCTTTCCTTCTATTGTGCCTCAGTCATAAATTTTTACTTTTTAGGCACTCAAAACCTTCTGGAAATGACACCATTGGATAGAGTTCTTTCTCAGCTTTCTAGAAAGGTAAAGATTTCCTCCTAACTCCACGTATTTTTCAAGTTATGGCTCGACAGAGTTTTTATGGGAAATTTTCCCTTGCAAGGTCTGCAGCCAATCAGAACTCGCCACGTGTCCAGGTCAAAAATATCAAAGCGATCCAATTTTGGCCTGTTTTTTCCCTAAAACTTCAAATCGCCATAACTTTCAATCCAGAGCTTAGATTTTCACGTTCTTTATATCAATGGAAAGCTAGTGAAATGATCTATAAGATTCCATGGTCAATTTTGAATTTTGGTTCAGTTTAGAGGGATAAAATCAAAAAACACTTCTGGTACACGCCCATGGACAGAACTAACGTTTCAACAACCAATTTTAATGCAAAATGGGTCGCATTCTTCTCCAGCATGGTCAAAAATGTCAAGGCATGGGTTTATAAGGATCTCCATGCTGTTTTTAATGCATTTTGGTCAATGGGAAATGGCTCCCACATTTTTTCACATTTTCTCTCTCCTAGGCTCGACCCATGCACTATAAAAGCCGGATTTGGCTCATTTTTCAAAGGGGGGAACACTTTTTTTACACAACAAGATTCTATTTTCACTTTCAACAAGTGATTTTGGAAAGTATTAGACCTTCCAGGGATTGTAATAGGTTTTTCTACCTCTTTGGTGTTGGAATACAAGGATTTTCATGTTGAAAATCACAATGCAGGCTCTGTGAATGCTTTCAGTCCTTTGTATGTGTTGTTTGCTTCATTTCAAACCCTTGTTTACAGCTTATCAACCTGTGCATGATGTTTTATGTTGTAATTTATGATTTGTGTCAATTTGCACGAGCAAGAAGTGCTCACCACTCCTTTGGTGTATCACCCTTATCAGTTTAGTTTTAATTTTTACATTTCTTATCCTTGTCTCCTTGCAAATTAAGATAAAATTAGGATCTGAACCTCTGCAGTTGTGCAAATAATAGATCTGTTCAGAGGATTTTTAGGAACCAGCCTCTAATCTGGAGATTTCTCCCTCATTTTACAAGTCCCACACTTCGAGAGAGGTTTCAATGTTGTGCAATCACACTGGATGCCTGAAACATCAACTTAGAAACTTGATTTGCATCCATGGGTGCTGCTGATTTGCAACAACAGTTCCCATAGCACTCATGAACTTATCTGTCATTTTGAAGAAGGGAGCCAAGAAGTAGAAAGCTATAACTCACTTCTCTAAGAGCGTTTCAGGAGAGAGAGTCATGTAGATTGCATATCCAGATCCCACCAAAGAAAAGAAAGATCTGTCTCCTATAGAATTTACAGTGACCTAAGTCACGATGGGAACCTCATCTAAAATCCTACAAGGAGAGGCCTTATCTGTTGTAGATGCTCTCCGTAAAAATTTTCAAGAAGAAAAAGAGGAGAAGAGAATACTCAAGGAGCAAAACAAACATCACCTACAAGCTTTGCAGAGAATGGGCAATGCTCTGCCTGTCACTGCTGCCAAACCTGCTAAGGTTCTTAGTTAAGAAAAAATAAATGAATATGCCAAGATCGGCGAACAAGGCATGGCAGTGTCCTCCTGGATAGAGTGAATCTTTAGAGATAGTGAGGAAATAATCAATAAATTTAGAGGACTCTACCAGGATATAGATTAGGTGAATAAGGAGCTACAAGCAGTAGCAATTTCCCTCTTCGAGGAGTTGGACAATGCTAGATTACAACATGAAACATTCCAAACAATGGCTAAATTTTCATCCAATGACCTATTAAAGGTCGGCGTCATCGATCACCTGCAAGCACATAATAAATCTCTTGTCACCTTAGATTACCGGGTTGATCAAATGGAATATATCCTGGAGAGGATAGATAAAATCAAAGATGAAGCCATGGATGCAAAATATAACATGGATTAGACGGTCACAAAGATGTCTCCAAGGATGCTCAATGAATCATTCACCTCAAGGGAGGCAGATGATATAATCCAGCTCTTCAAGGCTATCTCAACCCAAGGTTTGGTGCCAGAGGTCACTTTTGACCGAGAATCAATCAATAACCTTCTGGCTTTCCGCAACTTCATTGGATTTTTTATTGAGGCATGCAAATAGTACACTGGGCTACCTGACAAGCTCAAGACTGAAAATGAAACTTGCAAAGTTATTGGTGACCATTTCAAGGGTCCAGATCATAATCAACTTTAGACAATGATCAACAAGTTTATGGAATACCGAGCTCAGTGTCACATCGCCTCTCCCGATCGGAATCAAGACACTTCGTTTAAGCCAAGAGATGATGAGGAGTAGTTTCTCCTCTTGTGTACGCTTCAATCAATTTTGTAAAAAATATTTAAAAAATATGTTAGCATTTACGATGACATCATCCATGTTGCATCATGTGATGTTGCCATCCAAAAACTTGCCCAAACTCAACTTTTGACTTTTTAGATATTTTGTAAGTAGTTGGTTTATTTTTGTCCTCTTCCCTCCTCTTCTTCTATAAATACTAGAATACTTGTTGTATTCCGAGTGGACATTTTTTGTATGAAAAAAGGAGTGAAGAGAGAAAGACTTTGTGTTTCCTCAAGTAACAGAAGAGATATTAATATATATGTTCAGACTTTGTGCTCAATATATGTGTTATTTGCATCAGATCTTTCTTAAGTTAGATCTATGTTTCTGGTCTGTTGGATTCCTTCTTGTTATCATCATATGTTCATCAGTATTGCTTTGTTTGTTTATGCAAGTAAGTTTGGATCTGTTTACTACCAGCCCAAAGCATAAACTTTCTGACCTTTCCATCTTAGAATTCATTTCTTTTCTCCCTTCAGATCTATCATTTCTCCGTTCCTTCTCTCCTACCTTTCTATTCGTCATTGGAACTACCTCTACTGGGATGAGATCCCAAACCCCCTAAAGTTAGAATAGTGTAGATTTACATAGATTCCTGCTTGATAGAATAGCAATAAACTAGTTTCACTTTGCAGTCTCAAAGAGGGGCTATGCCCTGCACACTATTGGCCTGTTTCCCCATGACCTGTCTAACCAACATATTTTCAAACCAAAAGTTTTTTGTGACTCTACTTGGGATCAAACTAATGAAATGATTAAAAAACTGTAAAATCACTACTAGTTTGCAAATTTTAACTCTTTGTTAAAAATTAAAATTTTTGCAGAAGTGATCAAAACTGAAAATTCCTTATAAAAATCCATAGATCTGGACCAGATAGGAGCTTTTAGTTCACTGAGTTTTTAAAAAAACTTGTATATTTCCGTAGATATGAGATTCTGATATTTCACGTTATTTTCAAAACCTTGCAAATTCAGGTCAAAGATCCGAAAATCAGCTTTCTAAAATTAACCCACTTTTTATCCTTATTCATCTTTGTCAGAAAACCGCAATCGGTTGTTATTAAAGAGGATAAAACTTAAATATTAAAAAAGTACATGCTGCTGATTTTTTCCAGAAAAATTAGAAAATCAGCAAGTACAAACAAAAATTGTTGTAAATCTCCTCTTAATTGTTGCAGATCTAAATGGGTACGTTGGCGAGTGAACAATTTACTCATGGCAGAAGAGCTTGCAAAGAAGTTGATCCAATATTTTATCTACTTCAAAGGCACAATTTCAGTATCACTCCAGTATGATTTGCATCACTAAGTTCAACAGATTGATTACCCAGAAGTGCCTCGCCTCCATGAAAAATCCAGATTTCATAAGGTGCCTCAACATCAATTTGTAGTGCTCTTTTGCTAAGTGGAACCACACTCCCTGCTTGTGTTCTCCTTCTCGTTTTTCAAATGGTGACAAATCTACCTGTACCATGGGGAAATGTCATGGTTCCTTTAGCACTTCTGCATCTGCTCAACCCCCTCCCTCACAGAAATCATGAAAATTTCCCATAATTTGATGGGAGAGGAAATCAAAGTACGGATGAGCATATTGTTGCATTTATTATGTCATGTAGTATTCTAGACGTGACTCATGAGGACGTATCAGTACGTCTTTTTCTGGAGAGATTTCAAGGGCCTGCATCAGAGTGGTTCCAACATTTACCAGCTAGATCCATCACCAGTTGGGCCACATTACGGATTACATTGAAGACAGGTATAAGCCTTCAGAAGATGCATTCACGTTATTGTCGCAAATCACTCACATGAAGAAGGAGGCCAATGAAACCATGCATGATTTTATCACCAGTTTCAATTCACTAATCAACCGTGTGCCATTTGCCATGTTTCCAACATTAGAGAATCAAAAGTGTTTCTTTGTGAACGTAATGAGTTTGAGAGTAAATTTATTACTTTTACAAGAACAAATGCCCACCTTGGTCCTTGCTCAAGTTGCGGCCATTTGGATAGAATACAACCTTCTTATAGTTGGTGAGTTAAGACGTGGACCTTCAAAATCAAAGGCTTCAACTTCTTCTCAAGCTACCTCATTAGATCTAGCATTCTAGAATATGGCAAATGACTTTCTCTCATTAAAGAAGAAATTGGCTCAAACATCGTCCACTACTCCGTACTGGGATATCCCACGGAGGAACTTCACTCCCAACAACACCCCCCAAAGGCCACGTTTTCTTGTTGCTTCTCCAAGGTTAGCCATTAAAGCCCCTCCAGTTAATGCTTTGGTTGAGATTGAAGAAGATGATACAAATTACAAAGAAACTTTGTCACAAGACGAAGATGATCAAGATGTCGGTGAACCAACTAGTGACTCTACTATCAGGTACATGGAATTTGAAGATGAGGAATATGATGAAGAAGAGGGTACCTAAGGGTATGCGAGTGGACAATCATATGTTGTTTTCACTTGCTCACAAGGAAAAGAAGCAAATATTGTTGTTGAAAAACAAAAGGAAAAGGCTGTGATAGCTCCACCATCAACGATTACTAAAAGTGGTAATCCCCTTCCTGCTCAACCTCTTGTTAAACCTGTTATACAAAAATATTTTCCTCCTGTTTCTCCTCCAAATCAGCCTTCCTCCAATTCCATAAAGACCAGTAATCCTCCTCCACAAACACAAAATGAAGGACTCATTCCTTCGTTAGGGAAACCCTTGGTCGCATTTGATATAATTGATCATGCCAAAAAGACCAAGATCTAGATGTTTGAATCTGAGTACCTTCAGTCCAACCCAGAGTAGCTTATAAGATTAACTAAGTATATCCAAAGCCAGGTTTCCATCCTTCCTCTCACTTCCCCAAAAGGAATTCTTCCCACACCTCCTACATCTCACGTAAATGTTGCCTCAACTTCTGTGTCAGGGAAAATTGCACCTTTTCACCTATCTCTCCTGATCAATGGTCATAAGCTAAGCAATTGTATAATTGATTCTAGAGCTTCTGATAATGTCATGCCAGCAAAGGTTGCTCATGCTTTGGGTCTCATGCTTACTAAACCTTTTGGAAGATGTTACTCCATGGAAACCAAGCAGGTACCATTGATTGGTTAGATCAAGGATGCATAATTTGCATTCGTAGCATTTCCTAAGAAGAGAGTAAAAATGACTATTCTCGTAGCTAATATTCTAGCAGCCTACAGAATACTTCTAGGGAGGAGCTTCTGTAAAGAAGTTGATGGGGAAATTCATATGGACTTGTCCAAAGCCAGGATCCCTATTAAAGGAGTGATGTAGACATTGGAACCAGAATCAAAAAAGAAATATCTAGTCACCAACTCCGATGACCCCAAGGCTTAGATTCTTTTTGAATCATCAGGGATGGGAAACTACTTCTTGTCCACTGACTCAGATAAAATGGACATTCTCATCCAAGAAGAGGATCTCAAAAAAGTGTGGATGTTGCAGTTTGATGGCATTTGTGCAATGAGTGGATGCGGTACTAGGGCTGTTCTAATATCTCCTGAAAAGGAGATTTTCCCTTTTTCTTTCAAGTTGTAGTTCTTCAATACGAATAATACTACCGAGTATGAATCCTTATTACTTGGCATACAAGCTGTAAAAGAGAAGGGGATCAAGAATCTAAAAGTGCAAGGTGATGCTGAGCTAATTGTCAATCAAGTGAAAGGGATATACCAAGTAAAGCATGATCGGCTCAGACACTACCACAATGCGGTATGGGATAGTATCAAAGAGTTTGACGCTTTCTCAATCAAAGCAGTTCTGTGAGCTCAAAATGACATGGCTAATTCATTGGTTGTCTCAGCATCTCTCATGCTCCCTCACCCATGGTTAAAAATAGATACATATACCATTGAGGTGGTTTTCTGCCCAAGTGTGCCAGATAATTCACAACATTGGCAAGTTTTCAATGATGACAACCAACTTATCATTTTTATGGAGAAAGCTGACAATTTCAAGGAGCTTCATTTTGACGGGTCAAATTTTGCGTGTCATGAGTCTCTCGCTGGTCAAGCACATGAATCTGAAAAAGAAACAGTGATATAGCTCAAAGGAAATAAGATTTTGAAAGGTTTAGTTTCCTTAGAATGACTATTTGATAATCATGACCATTTTGTTAAGAAAAATTGACAGGATGATCCTTCCTCTTCTCCAGAAACTGAATCTATAAATTTGGGTACTGTGGAACATCCTCATTCTATGAACATTAGGAAGTGTTGTACGCCCGAAGAGAGGCAATTTTTTTTCAAGTTACTGAAAAATTACATGGATGTATTAGCATAGTCTTATGCTGATCTCAAGTCTTTCAAGCCAAAGGACATTCGGCACAACATCCTGCTCAAGGATGACATCAAGCCTTTTCGTTAAAAGCAAAGGCATTACAACCCCAAAATCTCAGGTACTATCCAGGCTGAAATTCAAAAGATGTTGGATGCAAGAATTATTTTTCCAATTCATCACAGTACCTAGGTTACAAATATTGTACCTGTGCGGAAGAAGAATGGTGAGATATGCATATGCGTAGACTTTCACAACTTGAACCAGTCATCCTTAAAGGATAACTATCCACTGCCGATAATGGATCAAGTGCTGTAGGCAGTAACCGGTTCAGAAATGTTGTCTATGCTTGAAGGTTTTTTAGGTTATAATCAAATTCAAGTCACGCCTAAAGATCAGTTCAAGACAACATTCACCACCCCTTGGGGTACCTTTGGCTAGAGCAGAATGTCGTTCGGTTTGATCAACATCGGTGCCACCTTCCAACGAGCAATGGACTTTGCATTCAAATGTATGATGGGAAAATTCATCGTGGTTTACCTAGATGAGCTGATCATGTTCTCCAAAAGATGAAGTGATCACTGTGATCATTTGGAACAAGTCTTGATCAGATGCCGAGAGCACGAAATTTCACTAAATCCCAAGAAGTCAGTTTTTGGGGTCACAAAAGGAAAGCTGCTAGGACATGTCATCAGTAGAGAAGGAAATAAGATAGATGTCAAAAGATTCAAGGCTATTCAAAGCCTTACTTTTCCTACAAGTAAGACTGGTGTGCACTCTTTCTTCAAAAAGGTAAATTTTCTCAGGCGCTTTGTTCCTGATTTTATTGAGAAGACTCGTCATATATCTAATATGATGAAAGGATCCCAAATATTAAAATGGAGTGAGGAAGGCAATGCATCATTCAAACGCATAAAAACCTCTGTCACTCATGCTCCTATTCTGGTGTGTCCAGACTTTAACAAAGATTTCATCATGTACAGTTATGCATCTGCGCATACTGTATCGACTATCTTGATGAAAAAGAACTCCGAAGATATTGAATCCTCAATTTCTTTCATGAGTTATCCTCTTAAGCCTCATGAACTAAAGATGTCACAATTGGAAAAGCACACCTTCGCAGTGGTAAAAACAGTCAAAAGTTTCTGCTACTACATTCTGAATTCTCATACAGTAGTATCGGTTCCAGACACGGCTATTAAGTCTATCCTGACTCACAGGAGTTAGGGAGCTTACGAGGGAATTGGATTGTAAAGGTCAAAGAATACGATCTAGACATTAGACTGACCAAGTTGGTAAGAGGTAAAGGCCTATGTCAGCTAATGGCTGAAAATAAAGACCCAGAGGTACCTGAGGAGCAAGCTCCTCACGTCGATGGAAAATAAAATGAACTAGAGAAAGCAGATTCTTTACCCATGGTTCTATTTTTTGCAACCAACGACGAATGGTATTCTGACATCTCATTCTTTCTCACCTATGGAGAGTGCCCAACTCACCTAACCACTAAGGAAAAATGAACAATGAATTTCAGAGCCGCAAGATTTGTCATATGGGATGATGGATTGTACACATGTAGAATTGATGGTGTTTTTCTACGATGTGTTGACAACCCACAGTAGATAAAATTGTTGGAGAGATTTCATGACTCAGCCTACTATGGTCACTTCTCCTCATCTGTGACATCACATAAAATCATTCAGGCTAGGTACTATTGGCCGACGTTGTTTCAAGATGCAGTCACCTGGGTAGCAAAGTGTAAACTTTTCCAACAGTTTGTTGGAAAACCAAAGCTAGCTACATTTCCCTCAGGCCCATCATTATTGACGAACCATTCAGGAAATGGGAAATTTATTTCATTGGAGAACTCAATCCTTAATTGAGTGTTGGACATAGTTACATCATAACAGTAATGGATTACTTCACGAAATGGGTGGAGGCCATACCTGTCAAAAATGCCACTTCTGAAGTTGTTTGTAACTTCATCAAGGAAAATATTACTGTGAGATTTGGCATTCCACACAAAATCGTTGCTAACAACTCTTCCAACTTCTCTTCACGGGAAGTAATTGGTTTTTGTTATGGATACAGAATAACCTTGGCTCATGCTTCTGATTACTATCCTCAAGGAAATGGTCAGGCAGAATCCAACAACAAGAACCTGGTAACCATCATACGGAAGCTAGTTGATGAAAACCAATAGTCCTAGCACAAATCATTGTATGATGCTTTGTGGGTGGATTATATCACTCCAAAGAGATATCTCGGCATGTCACCTTTTCAAGTGTTACATGAGACCGATGCTGAAATTCCTATCTCTGTAGAACTTCCTACTCTGCGCTTGGCTCGAGCAATCAAAGATGAAAATTTTCAGAGTTCTCTAGAAAAGAGGATTATGTACCTGATGAAACTTGAAGAAAAGTGAGTGAAAGTAGTTACCAAGATCATTGAACATCATAATCAAGTCAAAAGGTTGTTCGACAAGAAAGCTAGGCAGAGAGATTTCCAAGTAGGAGATCTTGTCCTTTTGTGGGACAAACGAAGAGAACCAAAAGGTATGCATGGAAAGTTTGACTTTCTTTAGAGAGGGTCATACAAGATCAGGTAGCTCAATGGAGAGAATAGTTTCTATCTGTCATATCTAGATGGAATTGAGCTCCCGCTTCCCTATAGTGGGCAGCACCTGAAGATCTTCAAGAAGTAGAGCTTGCTCTCTTCTTTATACAATTTGATTTTGTTGTGTGTTTGGTTTTGTCATGTGTTTGGTTTTGTTTTGTGTTTGCTTCCTGTTTGTTGTGTGTTTCCTTTCTTCCCTTTTTGGTCGCCCTTGTTTTTGACTCTCTATAACCCAATGGATAGGCACATGAAAATCTGGGATTCTCTACCCTTAAGTTTCACTTAAAGATAGTCCCCAGAAAGAGCCAGTTGTTATCCTGCAAAATTGACAAGGGAAATTTGTAGGTAACCATACAAAAATTTTTATTTTGGTCCCCTGAAGAAGTCTGACAACATTCAAAATGGCCTAAAACTCCCTTTCAAAAAATGAGTTTTTTGGAGCTTAGCCATTTTTAGCTTCTTTAGAGCCGACGTAGTTTTTGGGGTGTCAACATTCTCAAAATTGCGCCTTTTTGAATTGGGCACAAGAAACGTTGTGTCAACATTGAAAAATATGTGCCCATTTGAAAACCCTTTGGCACAGAAAATGACATGCTAACATCAATGAAGTTGTGCCCCCAAGGCACTAAAAGTTACATGTCAACATCAGTAAACATGCGCCCAAAATGTGCGCTAAGGCACGAGAAGTGGTATGTCAACATACCAAAATGTGCGCAAAGCAAATTCCCTTAGGCGCTAGAGGAATCATGTTAACATTAGGAAATATTTTCTTAAGGCACTAAAAACTTTATGTCGACCCCAATTAAATTGCGCTAAGGTGCATTTGCACCCGTGTCGACACTCTAGAAATTGTGCCAAAGAAAGATGGGTGGAATAATAAATACCAAATTTTCTATATATAGGCTCTCAACACTTGTCATTTTCACAAATTAAAAATTGTGAAAAGTATTCTTCTACGCCTGTCATCTGTCCTTGTCACCCCCGCATGCCATTTTTCGAGCTTGTGGACCCCAACGTCGTCCTTCGTCCTTTGTAAAATTGGGTAAGTGGCTTTTATCATCCTTATTGTTATGGATTTTGTTTCTTGGTTATTGTTAGGTTTTAGGGCTGTTATAAACCAAAAGGTTAAATCTAAAAATTAATAACTTACCAATCCATAACCATCTGGAAGCCCCTTTTCCTCTCCTTCTAGATCTACAAATTTGAAAGGCCCATGCCTATGAAAAAACCTAAGGCCTTTTCCCTGCTTATTATGTTGTTGTAAAATCTCTCTTTACCATTTGAAAAAACCAAAAAAGAGAGAAGAAATCTAGGAAATAACAAAGAAATCACTAAAAACCTCAGCGCACTATTTTTACATGTTGCAACCCCAAGGTCGCGCATTGGCACACTGTCCCCACTTGCAACACATCCCTAACCAGTTCCCAGTATAAACACTTTGCAATCTTTGTAAGGGCGCAGTTGCATCCCACGCAACATCAACATAGGATGTTGTGACCTTCAAGACTGTGCCAAGTTCTTTCCCCTTAGGCGTGTTGATTTCCTTTGCAGCATATTCAAAAATTGTGCTGTTAGTGCAAATCAGTAGCACCCTCTGGATGTTTTCTCAGATTTCTAGTTTGATAATGGACATCCAGTGTGATTGCACAACATTGAATATTTTCCCCAAGTGTGGGACTTGTAAAAAATGGGAAAAGAATCTCCATATTAGAGGCTACTTCCTCAACTCCTCTGATAAGATGTATTACTTGAAAATTGTAGAGGTTTAAACTCAAAATCCTACTCTACATTCCAAGGGGAAAGAAGTAGAGGATGCAAAAGAAATAAAACTAATACTAACAAGGTGATACACCAAAGGCGTAGTGAACATTTACTTCTCCAAATTGACATAGATTAAAGGAATGCAACAACCATCATACAAAAACTGCTGAAATGTAATGAAAGATCAGAAATGAAGCAAAACAATACAAGAAGAGGATTGAAACTCATTCACAGAGCTTGCACTATCATTCCCATTCAAAAATACATGCATTACAATAGCAGAGAGGTAGAAAATGAGTTGCAGTCCTGAAAAGAGGTCTGATATTCCACAAAATCACTTTCTAGGGTGAAGAAGGGAGCCTGTAAAACATAAAAATGTCCAACCCTTTACAAAATGAGCCAAATCTGGCTTTTAATGGTGAAAAAAGTGAGCCAAGAAGAAACACAGGAAAACGTGAAAGGATGCTTCAACCATCAACCAAATTACATTAAAATAGCATGGGTATCCTTGAAAGTTCATTCCCCAATGTTTTTGACCATGTTGGAGAAGAATGCGAGCCATACTTCATTAAAATTGGTGGTTGAAACGTCAGTTCTGTTCTCCTTCCTGTGCCAGAGGTGTTTTTGATTTTCTCTCTCCAAACCCCACCAAAACACAAAATTGAACCCTCCATCATGTAGAGGATTTCACCAGCTTTCCAATGACACCAAGAACGTGAAAATCCAAGCTCTGGATCAAAAGTTATGCCCTTCTGAAGATTTAGGGAAAAACAGGGCGAAAATCGGGTCAGCGGGCCGAAAGTTCAAAATTTTCCCTCCTTTTGCATTTGGGAAATATTTTCCCAAAAGTTCCACCCCCACTAGTTCGATGCCATGTGGAAATTTTTAATTGGCTCGTGGGCCATTCTTGACCATTTTAGACCTTTTCGGTCTTTGGAAATTTTTCCAAAAAATTTCCGCCGGCCCGACGCTCCGAGGACACGTGGCGTGTTCTTATTGGCCCTTGGGGGCACGCTTCCAAATTTTCCTTTGACTCTGACCATTTCCCCGAATGGGACATGTGGCACCTTTTCATTGGCTTGGGCCTAAACAAGCTCTTTCTCCTCTGCGGACCCGCCTTAAGATTTTCGCTGGCCACATGGACACGTGGCAGCTTCTGATTGGCATGGGCCATCAGGGGCGGGCTTTCATTTCATTATTTTCCATACTTTGGCAAAAGGGAAAATTTCCTTCTGTGCCTCTACCTTCCACCATTCTGAAGACACGTGGCTGGTTTTGATTGGCTAGCGGCCTTCGAGGCCAAAAATTCCATTTTCGCCAACTTTGGAAAATTTTCCAACTTCTCCCCGTCGAGCTGAACTCCGACGGCCCTGAGGACACGTGGCCTCTTCCTATTGGCTGGCAGGCCTTCGGGCCAAAAATTCCTTTTGTGCACCCCACCAATACTTGGAAAATTTTCAAAATATCCCCCGCTCCCTGCCATTCCGATGCCATGTGGCAACTTCCTATTGGTCGCGGACCTCCCTTGGGAAAATTTCCCTCCTAAACTCCGCCGAGCCATAACTTGAAAAATACAAGGAGTTAGAGGAAAAATTTTACCTTTCTGGAAAGATGAGAAGATTCTCTATCTAATGAATCCATTTCCAAAAAAAATTGAGTTCCTAAAAAGTGAAAAAAATTAACTGAGGTAGAAGGGAGGAAGGAATGAAGGGAGTTAGCCAAAAAAATAAGCAAGGGGCTTATTTTGGATAACAATTTTGGTGACTCAGAGGGGTCATCTGCCTGCTGGATGAAGTTACCAGTTTCCTGAAGCAATTCATTGGGCATGGAGTCATCAAAATACTGCTTGGTACCCCCAACTGATTAGAAAATTTTCAAAAAGGAAGATTGTGAGAGTAGAACATCATCTGATCTGGAATATGGCCTGCAAAAATGCATTTCTAGGACAACAAGCTTGTGCCAAAGCACTTAGGGAAATGGAAAACTAAGCTACAACAAAAAAATGTGCACAAGCACTTGGAGAAATGAAAATCTAAGCTAATATGTACAAGGTGGAGAATTTCCCTTCTAGTAGCAATGCTTTAGATGGATTCCATTAACTGGAATCTACAGTTCTTCGCCATCCAATGTAGACAATTGGAAGGCATTGATATTCTTACACTTTGTGACCATGTAGGGGCTACTCCAAATGACATCAAAATTTGAATGCCTTCCTGGCTTTTCTCGGTCTGCATCCCATTTCAACACTAGATCTCCAACTTGGAAGGTTCTAGCCTTAGCCTTCCTATCAAAGGTTCTCTTGATCAAGGCTTGGTCCTTCTCCATTGCTTGGGCTGCTTGACCTCTGATTTCTTAGAGCTCCATTAATTCTACATATCTAACCTCCATGGGTTCAAACTCCAACAACTCCAATTTCTTCATGAGTTCCAACGTTGGCAACTCAAGTGACATGGGCAAGATTACCTCTCTTCCATAAACAAGTTTGAATGGAGAATTACCTATGGATCTCTTGGGAGTTATCCTATCAGCCCACAAGGCTGATTTCAATTTAGTATGCCAAGTCCTTTGATTTTCATCAAGAGTCCTCTTGATGATCCTTAACAAGTTCTTGTTTGGTAGACTCAGCTTGGCCATTACCTTGAGGGTAATAATTTGATGAAGTGCTCAGATAGATCCCATTTTTAACAGCCCATTCAGTTACCTTTGATCCTATGAATTCCAGGGCATTATCTGATATTATAGTGGCAGGTATACCAAATATGGTTACTATCCCTTCATAGAATTCTAGAATGCTAGATTCATTTGATTCTTTAAGTGCCACTGCCTCAGTCCATTTGGTGAAGTAATCTGTGGCTGTTAGAATCCACTTGTGTCCTTGGCTTGAGTTTGAATTAATGACTCCAATGAAGTCCAAACCCCATTGCATGAATGGCTGGTCAACTGAAATTGGGTGCAATGGAAGGGCTGCTAACCTCTCCTTGCCTGTGAAGAATGCACATTTCTTGCACCTCTTGATCCATGCATAACAATCACTGAATACCTTGGGCCAATAATAGCCAGCCTTCATGATCTTGAGGGCTGTCACTCTTGGAGAAAAATGGCCTCCAGCTGTCCCACCATGGAACTCTTCCAATGTTCTATTAATTTGGTTTGTCTCAATACATCTCAGCAACACTCCATTTACATCTTTCTTGAACAAAACACCATCAACAAGTGCATATGGGACAACCTGCAATTTGAAGTGTCTTCTCTTGGTTTTGTTCATCTATAGAGGGCATAGGCCTGTGTGTAGGAAGTGCATTATGTCTTGGGTCCAACAAGGAGTGAGGACACCATCATTCTCTTCTTGAATGCCTCTTTGTTCTTGGTTGTCTTGTAGCACCAAAACAACATCTTTCCCATTGCTTGCTTCCATTGATTTTCTCAAGACCATCTGTTCACATAATCCCTTTCCTTGGACCAGCTTGGTGACTTTGATCTCAATGTCATACTCCATGACACGAGTAATCCACCCTGCATGTTTTTCATTTAAATCTTTGTTGAGGAGGAAGTCTTTAACTCCCACATGAGAAACCAACAGTTGAACCTTGTTGTTTGAAACTAGATGCTTAAATTTCTTCAAGCTCCTAATCACTGCAAGAACTTGCTTCTCAATGAAAGAATATCTCACCTCATAGTCCTCCAGGCTTTGGCTAAAGAAAGCAATTGGCTGCTCTGCATTTTCTTTGTTCTGTTGTACTAAAATTGCAGAGATTGTATCATCACCTCCAAATGCATAAAGGATAAAATCCTTGGAGAAATCTGGGTTAATGAGAGTTAGAGCTTGTGAGATAGCCTCTTTGATTTCCTCAAAACTTGCCTTACCTTCTACTGTCCATTTGAAAGCCATGCTTTTCTTCAATGTCATAGTTATTAGTTTGACAAGGGCTGCAAAATTTGGGACAAACTTCCGAAATTTTTTTATTCTTCCCAAGAAACGTTGAAGGGCCTTCTTATGGCTTGGTAATGGTAGTGCTTTTATTGCTTCAACCCTCTCTAGATCAATTGCTAATCCTTCTTTGGAAACAATGTGGCCAAGGAGCTTTCCTTCATGAGCTAGAAAAATACATTTTTTGGGATTCAAGGATACCCCAAATCTTCTACATCTTTAGAACACTTGTCTCAAATGAAAGAGATGATCTGCTGTACTTTTAGAAAAAATAGTGATATCATCTAAGTATACCAGCACTATCTTGTTGATCAATCCCTTGAACACCATATCCATTGCTCTTTGGAAAGTAGCTCCAGCGTTGGACAACCCAAATGGCATTTTTCTATATGCATAAGTTCCCCATTTGGTGGTGAAGGCTGTTTTGAACTGATCATCCTCCTTTACCATGATCTGATTATACCCTGAATAACCATCTAGCAATGAAAACCTCTCAGAGCCAGCAACAACTTGCAAAATCTGCTCCATAGAAGGAAGTGGGTAATGATCCTTGAGAGATGCTCTATTCAAATCTCTGAAGTCTACACACAATCTGATTTCTCCACTCTTCTTTCTAACTGGAACTAAGTTTGCTACCCAACTAGAATGCTTGATAGGGAAATATGATACTTGCCTCTATTAACTTATTCAATTCCTTCTTCATGAGAGGCTCCATGTGTGGATTGACTGGCCTTTGTTTTTTCCTAATGGGCTTAGCACTTGGATCCAATTCAATTGTATGCTGAGCTAGCTTGGGATTGAAACCTTTCAAGTCTTCATAGCTCAAAGAAAATATGTCCGAGAACTATGGGCAAAGTTGCATGAACTCATACCTTTCTTGCTCGGTTGTCACTTTACCAATTTGAAGTGACTTGCCTTCTCCAACCAAGATGGGCACTGAATCTTCTCCCTTGACTTGGATATTTTCTTTCTCCTTCCTAAATTGATCATTAGGATTAAAAATGGACTCTAAAGTGACAAGTCCCTTTGGCAGTTTGTTTGTTCTCAGCTGTACTACCTGATCACCATACTGCTGTTCTAATTTTTCTTGATTCTTGGCTGAGAACTCAACTTCTTCTTGCAAGAAATTGATGATTTGCTAGTCATTTTCAAACACTTGCCAACTTACATTATTGTTTAGCACTGATGACCTTACAATCACATGAATGCTTGGTTGTACTTTATCTTCCTTAATACTTTCAACAACATCAAAGGCTGCCCCAACTGCTGCAAGCCTGTCAACAGCTTGGTTCTCTTTCCTAGGGATGGAATTGATGCCAAAGCCCTCAAAATCCTCAATGAGGTCCCACACCCTATTCTTATAACACTTGAGCAGATCATTTTTGGTAGCATGCTACCCTTTAACTTGGTTAACAATCAGTTCACTGTCAGCAAAGACTTGTAAGTTTTTTATAACCCTCTTGATTGACCAATGCAATCCTTGTATTAAAGCTTCATATTCAGCAGTGTTGTTAGAACATGCAAACTGAAATCTAAAAGCTAAATAATATTTGATGCCTTGGGGTGAAACAAGCATAGTTCCCCCTCCTGCACCTTGCTTACTTCTTGATCCATCAAAAAATAGCTGCCATACCTCATTGTCATCCTTATGGTCTAGCTTGGTGATGCTAGGAATAGGCTGATTTTCTTCATGTATGCAATAGACTCCTAGCTCAGATTCTTCTATTTCTTGGTAGGGATCAAAAGCATGTACCTTGCTTTCCCATTCATCAAGAGTCAAATCTGGGATACTTCCGACCTTTGTATCAACTTCATATGTGCTTGGATAATCCTCTTGATCAAATGCTGAACAGTTAGTGTTGATTGGGCTTGGAGTATGAGGTTCAATGTGAAAGTTTACAATAGGTTCAGATCTGATTGTGGCCTTAGTTCCATATCTGGTTCTAAATAACATGTGTGACCAATCAGTAGATAAGTAGCCTCCAATTTTAGCTGTGAAATTCCTTGACAAACATAAGGCAAAGAGTGGTGGAAAATATATCACTGACACATCTTGCAAAACAATAACATTGGGGCATGCATGAAAAGTAAGATTCAAATATTTAATCACTCCCACTGTTGTTACTGCTGTCCCATCCAGTTGCACCACCCCTTTGGATATGACTTCATATTGGAGACCCAACTGATCAGCTATTTTCTTGGGCATTACAGAACTACTTGCCCCAGAATCAATCATACAATTGTGTGCTAACTTATCTCCAATGATCAATGAAACATAGAATGGAGGGGGCTTCAAAATTTTACCTTGCTGTCCTCCATGATTCCCTTCAGGTTGAGCAGCATTTGTGAGTACCTTCTCTTGCATATGAACCTGCTGATTTGAAGTTGACCAATCCCTCATGGTAGCTTGTAGTAGATCTCTTTGGCCTGGGATGGATAGTGATTCCCACATTGATATATTCACATTTTTCTTCTTCATCTGATCAATGATGCTAAATGGGGATGAAACATCTCTTTTCTACCCCTTGGCCTGCACATTCTTTTCTTGCACATGGGCTGCAATAGCTGGCATTTGAGTTGGTCTAGAAGGTGGCCTAGGCTGTCCTTGCATGTTTGGAACTACATTTTGCTTACCAGCACTTTGTGGAGTGATGGAAGGTTGTGGATCTCCTGGGGCTAATGAATGCCCTTCACCAATATTCCTCTTTTTTGACCTTGTGTTGGCTGCTACATTATGAGACATTGCTTGATTCATGCCACAAAAATCCTCAGCCCGCCAATTTACAGTGTAGTCTCATTTGGAGCTACATTTTGCTAGGATGTTCCTTGTTGTTGGTTTGCTTCCTGACTCACCTCACTCTCTACGCCAGTTGTTGTCACCATCAAAGATTGGTTCAAAGCACCATTGAAGCACATAGATTGGTTGTGAGGTTCATTGCATGGGAAACACCACTCATATTCTTGAGCTATATTATTTTGCACTGGTACTAAGGCTTTAGAGGCAGATGCAACATTGGGGTTATAGGGCTGAAATGGTCTATTGGCAGGAGGCCTTACTTGATTTTGATTTGTAACTAGATTGGGTGGCCTATTAGGATGATATGGTTGCCTATTAGGCTAAGCTTGAGGCTGATAAGAAGGTCTAAAACTTTGGGCCTGCTGCCTCTTGAGTGTAACCAGCTCATTGCCTAAATTTTGAAAGTGTTTCATGACTTCTTGAGTTTATTTGAGGAACTAGGGGATGAAGTGGAAGTTTCATTTGAACTCTGATTTCTAAGAGTGGGAATAAGAGATATAGTAGGTGCTTGACTAGTGCTTGTATTTTCCAAGTTTGGATACAAGGGCATGGGAGGTCTAGGAGCTAGTTTACCATCTTGAATCAGACAATTTTCATCCCTAATGGTAATGCTATAAGCAGCAGGTATAGTTGTACCTCCCATGGATTGAATTAACATAGAAATATCAAAATTTAAAGCTTTGAGATAGTAAAGAAGATCATCTTCAGCTTTTGGCCTTACTTCCACTGGAATTCTATCCCAAGTCCTTTGAAATCTGAAGTTGAAGTGAGTCAACTGCTCATTGGGAGCTCTCTTGATGGTTGTCATTTGTTCCAATAGAGACAAGTTATCTCCCTTTTCTCCAAACTGCTCATGGAGAGCTATGCATAACTGATTCCAATTTTGGATAGAACCTGCCCCAAGGCTTCTAAACCATTGCAATGCTTTCCCTTTGAATGAAGATGCAACAATTTGACAGCAATTTGCATCTCAACAATCTCATGGATTGCACAAACATTAGCAATGTCTTTAACATGATCACCAGGAGTGGTCTGATTTTCTCCAGTGAAATATGGAATGTTCTTCAATGCTGCAACTGGAACTGGATTTTGTGCATTGAGAGCAAGTGGGCTGCTGCCAGTGAAATTGACATAAGGGTTGGGTTGTGCCATTCTGATTGGCCTGAGAACCCTTGTTGATTGAGTGAAAGGTCTAGAAGGTGAAGGAGATGATAGAATTTTGTTTTGTGGAGATGGAGACCTTTGAATCCTTCTTCCTCTATGCCTTCTTCTAGGAGATAGTCTCAAGTACTCAGACAACCCTTCTTCTCTAGCTCTTGACCTTGTGTTGATTCTTCTCATGAATTTTCAGACTATGGCTGCTGAAACCAGTTGATTTTCTCTTTTTGGAGTCGTTAGATGTGCAAATCAGAGCTCTTTTAAATAAGAAACTTGCAACAAATGCACATCAAATTTGTTGCAATGAAGATGAAGACCTTTAAGGTCCCACTGGGTGTGCCAAAACTATTAGTGCAAATTAGTAGCACCCTCTAGATGTTTTCTCAGATTTCTAGTTTGATAATGGACATCCAGTGTGATTGCACAACATTGAATCTTTTCCCCAAGTGTGGGACTTGTAAAAATGGGAAAAGAATCTCTAGATTAGAGGTTGGTTCCTCAACTCCTCTGATCAGATGTATAACTTGAAAATTTCAGAGGTTTAAACTCAAAATCCTACTCTAAATTCCAAGGGGACAGAGGTAAAGGATGCAAAAGAAATAAAACTAATACTAACAAGGTGATACACCAAAGGAGTAGTGAACATTTACTTCTGAAAATTGACACAGATTAAAGGAATGCAAAAAACATCATACACAAACTGTTGAAATGTAATGAAAGATCAAAAATGAAGCAAAACAATACAAGAAGAGGATTGAAACTCATTCACAAAGCTTGCACTATCATTCCCATTCAAAATACATGCATTACAATAGCAGGGAGGTAGAAAAGAGTTGAAGTCCTGATAAGAGGTCTGATATTCCACAAAATCACTTTCTAGGGTGAAGAAGGGAGCCTGCAGTTCATAAAAATGTTCAACCTTTACAAAATGAGCCAAATCTGGCTTTTAATGGTGAAAAATGCGAGCCAAGAAGAAGAAACGCGGGAAAATGTGAAAGGATGCTTCAACCACTGACCAAATTGCATTAAAACAGCATGGGTATCCTTGAAAGTTCATTCCCCAATGTTTTCGACCATGTTGGAGAAGAATGCAAGCCATACTTCATTAAAATGGTGGTTGAAACGTCAGTTCTGTTCTCCTTCCCGTGCCAGAGGCGTTTTTTGATTTTCTCTCTCCAAACCCCACCAAAACACAAAATTTAACCCTCCATCATGTAGATAATTTCACCAGCTTTCCAACACCACAAAGAATGTGGAAATCTGAGCTTTGGATCAAAAGTTATGCCCTTCTGAAAATTTAGGGAAAAACTAAGGCGAAAATGAATTGGCGGCCTGAAATTTAAAATTTTCCCTCCTTTTGACTTTGGGAAATATTTCCCCAAAAATTTCCACCACCTACCAGTTTCGATGCCATATGGCATGTTTTAATTGGCTTGCGTGGGCCTTCCCTTTACCTTTTTACGCCTTTTCAGTCTTTGGAAAATTTTCCAAAAAATCTTCGCCGGTCTGACGCTCCGAGGACATGTGGCGTGTTCTTATTGGCCCTCGGGGGCACGCTTTCAAATTTTCCTTTGACTCTAACCATTTCCCCAAATGGGACACGTGGCACCTTGTCATTGGCACGGGATTGAACTAGCTCTTTTCCTCTGAGGACCCGCCTTAAGATTTTCGCTGGCCACATGGACACGTGGCAGCTTTTGATTGGTGCAGGCCATCGGGGGCGGGCTTTCATTTCATTATTTTCCATACTTTGGAAAAAGGGAAAATTTCCTTCCATGCCTCCACCTTCCACCATTCTGAAGACACGTGGCACATTGTGATTCGTTGGCAGGCCTTTGGGCCAAGATGTTCCATTTGCGCCAACTTTGGAAATTTTTCCAACTTCTCCCCGCCGGTCCGATCTCCAACGACCCTCTGGACACGTGGCCGATTTCTATTGGCTGGTGGGCCTTCGGGCCAAAAAAATTCTTGTGCACCCTGCCAATACTTGGTGATTTTTTCAAATTTCAATCCGCCCCCCACCATTCCAACGCTAATGTGGCATGTTGTGATTCGCCAGCAGACCTCCCATGGGAAAATTTCCCTCCCAAACTCCGCCAAGCCATAACTTGAAAAATACAAGGAGTTAGAGGCAAAATTTTACCTTTCTGGAAAGCTGAGAAGATTCTCTATCCAATGAAACCATTTCTAGAAGGTTTTGAATTCCTAGAAGATAAAAAATTCTGAATGAGACACAAGGAAGGAAGGAATGAAAGGAGTTATCCAAAAAATTAGCAAGGGGCTTATTTTGGATAACATGCGCCTTGGGCGCACTTAAAATCCATGCAACACCATCCTTTTCAGCACCCAACTAAAGCAAATTTCCTAAGGCACATGCACAAATTCCTTGACATCAACATGGTATGTTGTAGGTTGTAAACATGTGCCCTGCGCTTTTCCCTTGATGCTGCCTTCTGTCATGCAAAACCTTTCAATTGTGTGCCCTTTCTAAACTAAGCGCAACTTTTCTCTTGTCAACACTGGTGCACCTTTTTACATGTTGACATCTCCAAAAGTGTGCCCAACCTTTTTAAGCCTCTGCAGCATGTTGTGAACTTGTGCCTTGCACCCTAAGCCTTATAATTGCTCATTCTTCTTTCTGTAAGCTTTCATTATGAATAACATGATAGTTGACATGACTCTTCTATGTTGGACCTCCTTGATTCTCCTTGCAAAACAACAACAACCATCCTCAAGCGCACACATGTCTTCATCAAGAGAAAATCCAACCAAGCCTAAAGGTAAAGAAAAGTTGATAGAACAAGAGATGAAGTACAAATATCAGAAAGTCAGGATGCCTAACTCATACGCAGAGAGTGATCTCGACATCAGAGACTCCGAGCTTGGGAACATTGATATGGAAGACTTCTGGGTGAGAACCAACCAGGCCATTGGTGGCCCCTGGATGAACAAATTTGTGGGCAATGGATTGCACTTTGTAGCTGGGCTACCAGTAAGTGTTGTGAACAATGAATTTATCATGTTGGTTTTCCGTTGCCATAACAAGGACACACGATGTGTCGAAGATAAGGAAGGAAAGATGATCATCAACCTCACATCTCATCATTTTAAAATAACCCTGGGCACTCCTCATCACAAGAAATATATATCCATAAGTGTAGAAGACTGCAAGAAGGCATGGGATGACAATGAGGACAAATGCATGCAAATTATGAATGAGTTATATCTTAAGAACAAAAATCCGATGAGTAAATGGCCACAGACCATCCACCTTATTGACTTCAATGAGGAACTGAGTGATACAATCACCTTCCTAAACATAATATTTGGGCTACCTGATGCCCATTATTTTCATAAATGGATGTTGAGGTACTTAGATACCATGAGAAAGAATGTGCCTGATCAGCATTTTGGCTGGGAAGAAATCATTAGCGACACCATCTCCCAGCAGCTTCAACAGGTCTTCCCAACTAGTAGGTTCTATGTGAACTCCTATGTTGTATGCACTACAACATCAGCAAGAGATTTCACAGGCCTAGCTCGAAATGGGGTATGGCCCCAGGTCAAAATATATGAATTCTACTTAGAGATAAGGCTCAAGAACAACATCCCCCAATTCTCAAAAATCAACGACGCCTTCTTCTATGAGGTGATCTACCTGTTAAGGCCAAATATGAGACATGGTCGAACTAGCCCGAGTGTGATCACTATCACAAAGAAATGGGGAACATTGTTCACGTAGTTTCCCACATTCACATATCTCAGGGCGGTGAATTTCGAAGGTGAACTGACAAAGCTACCAAGGTATGCAGGGCCCAAGCTGATTCTCTTGGAGTTGTCAAGGTAACTAATCACATACCATGAGAAATGCATGAAGAGAAAGAAGGGAGGAACTCCATTCCCCCTTATAATGGGCCGATACACCTGCACCACACTGGGAAAAGCACGGGAAATGTATGTTGAGCTTGAATTGCTGAATCTAAAGCACAAATTCCCAGTCAGGCCTACCTTCGATTGCCCGAGTTTCCTCCCAAAGGAAAAAATTGATCCTATCCATGTTCCTAAGATCGAGGACATCTACATTGACCTGACACACAAAATAGATATCAGGTGATAGGATCACTCCCAGATGGCTCTGGAGGAAATCATTCATTATGGCGTAGCCAACGTTCCAAAAGGATTCCAAGAGCCTGATCAAGAAATTTATCAATTTTACCTTGACATAGATGGGGATGATTGTCTGTTCACAGAGATCGACAGAGCCAAGGCATCAAAGACCATTCAGGAAAGGGTCAAGCCCATGTTACAGTGCACTGAACATTGGTGTAAACAGAATGGTCTCACCTACCTCGGGGTAGATTTTACTACTTCTCCTTCAGGTAGAGCGCCTCTAAGAATGACCGAGGTGCTGAAAGGAAAAGGAAAATATAAGGAGGGAGAACCAAAAAAATAGGAAGAATCTCCTGAAATCCCTCCTACTACTTCTGAGAAGCAAGTGGTCAAACTTGTGTCTCCCGATAAAGAAGAAGAGACCACCAAAGTTTCAACGGATACATCCACTCAGGATGTGGTCACAGCTACAACTACTGAGGTACCCATCATTCCTTCTTCCGCTCCTTCTCCTCCCTCTATTATTGAAGCATCTATTCCTATGGATGTTTCTTCTTCTCTCCCTTCCTCCCTTCCATCTCCCACCTCTTCCATCTTCTCCTCTCTTGCGGATCTATTGCCCAATGTTCCCTCTATCCCATTATAGATCCCTTCCACCTCCATGACCTTTTCTTCTCTTGTGGTAGCTCCAGGCCCCACAAGCAGCAACGCATTGGACTCTTTGTCGATGCCACCACTAAGTGTCTCAACGTTCTTCCATGCGGCCTCTTCAATTGCTTCCCCTTTCACCCTCATTTCTTCTTCTATTCTCTCTACTCCCTCTCCCATAAGTCCAAGCTAGATCTCTTACCATCTGGGTCAACACAAGAGAAAGGTTCCCATAACACCCATGGACTTCTCTGTCATTTCGAAGAAGGGACCCAAGAAGCAGAAATCTATAACTCGCTTCTCAAAGAGTGTTTCAGGAGAGAGAGTCATGGAGATTGCATATCCAGATCCCACCAAAGAAAAGAAAGATCTGTCTCGTACAAACTTTACAGTGACCCAAGTCATGATGTGAACCTCATCTAAAAGCCTACAAGGAGAGGCCTTATCTGTTGTAGATGCTCTATATAAAAAGCTTCAAGAAGTAAAAGATGAGAAGAGAATACTCAAGGAGTAAAATAAACATCTCCTACAAGCTTTGCAGGGAATGGGCAACGCTCCTCCTATCACTACCGCCAAACCTGTTGAGGTTCTCAGTCAAGACAGGATAAATGAATATGCCAAGATCGGTGAACAAGGAATGGTAGTGTCCTCCTAGATAGAGTGAATCCTCAGATATAGTGAGGAAATAATCAAGAAATTCACAGGAATCTACCAGGATATAGATCAGGTGAATAAGGAGCTACAAGTAGTAGCAGTTTCCCTCTCTGAGGAGTTGGACAATGCCAAATTACAACATGAAACATTCCAAGCAATGGCTAACTATTCATTCGATGACCTATTGAAGGTCGGCGTCATCGATCACCTACGAGCACATGATAAATCTCTTGTCGCCTTAGATTATCAAGTTGATCAAATGGAATATATCCTAGAGAGGATAGATGAAATCCATGATGAAGCCCTAGATGCAAAATACAACATGGAGCATATGGTTACAAAGATGTCTCTAGGGATGCTTAGTGAATCGTTCACCTTGAGGGAGGTAGATGATACAATCCAGCTCTTCAAGGCTATCACAACCCAAGGTTTGGCTCCAGAGGTTACTTTTGACCGAGAATAAATCAATAACCTTCTGGCTTGTCGTGATTTCATTGGATTCTTGATTGATGCATGCAAAGAGTACACCGGGCTACCTAACAAGCTCAAGAATGAAAAATAAACTTGTGAAGTTATTGGCGACCATTTCAAGGGTCTAGATCATAATCAACTTCAAACAATGATCAGCAAGTTTATGGAATACCGAGCTCAGTGTCACATTGCCTCTCCCGATCGGAAGCAAGACACTATGTTTAAGCCAAGAGATGATGAGTAGTTTCTCCTCTTGTGTACGCTTTGATCAATTTTGTAAAAAATATTTTAAAAGTATGTTGGAATTTATGATGACATCATCCATGTTACATCATGGGATGTTACCATCCAAAAACTTGCCCAAAGTCAACTTTTGACTTTTTAGATATTTTGTAGATATTTTGTAAGTAGTTGGTTTGTTTTTGTCCTCTTCCCTCCTCTTCTTCTATAAATACTGGAATACTTGTTGTATTCCGGGTGGACATTTTTTGTATGAAAAAAGGAGTGAAGAGAGAAAGACTTTGTACTTTCTTGTAACATAACAGATATTAATATATATGTTCAGCCTTTATGCTCAATATATGTGTTATTTGCATCAGATATTTCTTAAGTTAGATCTATGTTTCTATTCTATTGGATTCCTTCTTGTTATTGTCATATGTTCATCAGTATTTTTTTGTTTGTTTATGCAAGTAAGTTTGGCTCTGTTTACTACCAACCCAAAGCATAAACCTTTTGACCTTTCCGTCTTGGAATTCATTTCTTTTCTCCCTTCAGATCTATCCTTCCTCCGTTCCTTCTCTCCTACCTTTCTGTTCGTCATTGGAACTACCTCTACTGGGATGAGAACCCAAACCCCCTAAAGTTAGAATAGTGTAGATTTGCATAGATTCCTGCTTAATAGAATAACAATAAACCAATTTCACTTTGCTGTCTCAAAGAGGGGCTATGCCCTGCACACTATTGGCCTGTTTCCCCACGACTTGTCTAACTGACAGATTTTCAAACCAACAGTGACTCATCCACATAGATCACATTTTTAGTGATTTTAAATGCATGAATTTATTAAAACAGAGAGCTAAACTCACATTGTTACTTGCTGCGCCGACAGATTGATCACCAGATTTTTGAGTATAGGAATTTGTTTCTCAGGCCTATGTTGAGATTCATTGATTTTTAGGTGGCTTTGATATTTTAGACAGGTTGTGAGAGACCTTATGAAGTTTATGTCATGGAGATCTCCATGGGTGCCAAAGAAGATTATGATGGGCAGATCCACAATCGACCATGACTTTGGAGATGTTGGGGCTGTTAAACATAAACTAAATCAAACCAAATCCTTCTAATCCTCCATCACATAAATCCTATCTTTAAGCCTGCTATGATACCAAATAATAGATTTGGTTCAGATTAAACAAGTGAAAAATAATAATAATCACACTGTACATTAATACATTCGAGGTAGAAAAATATATAGGAAGAGAGTTTCCTATACAATAGGAAACTACTCTTCTATTCCAACGAGTTATTTCAACAAAAAAATAAATCTGTTACAATTATATAAATATGGAGCACTAAGAATCTGAAATACTAACGGATAGGGTAGAAAATAACCACAAAAAGGTATTTTATTTCTGTAAAAGGATGCACAATACATTACAATGAAGGTGAGATGAAAGATTCACCATGCAGAAGTTCAAATCCGAGGCTTGAAACTCATACACACATGTGCAACACTTTGACAAAGAATGCACAAACATTACAAGAATTTCTAACCCTTACAAATGAGTTTCACTTTACAATATATAGAAGGATGGGAAAAGAAAGAAGAGGGAAACCTGAAATTATGTCTTCACCATTAAATGTCTGAAAAGGGGCATGGGCAGCCTACCAAATGAATCTCTCCATGATCCTTTGCTCGCTGGAGAAGAAATGGGACACCATACTTCATTAATTCTGGTTATTCATCTACTTGGAATTGAGATTTTTAATGATTGAGATGCTTCTTTGGCATAAAGGATGTCGAGAACTTTCCAAAAAGTCCAATTTCATGACAATCAGAGTATCTGGGTGAAATTTATGCACATTTTAAGTTTAAGTGGGTCAAGGAGTTCGATGGGGTTCTCTAAGAACTTCTATAGTACGCAATTAATATCCTTTGATATATTTTATGTCCTTACTCCTTTGTCCTATGGATATTTCAAGTTTTTAGAGTCCCTAGGGAACTAAGGAACTGAGGCCACTTGTTCCCTAAATTTCTGCATTATAGTCTGCCTCCTTTTTGTTTTGGCTTGACCTTTGGTGTGGGGAACCTTTTGTTCCGTGGAATTGTTCCGCCTCTGCCTCGTTCTCTCACACTCTTCATCCTCCACATTACACCCAAACCCTTTTCCTCATGGGTTCTAAGCCTATACGGGGAACATGTTTCACACGACCATGTTCTTTCTGCACCCCAAAGCTCCACACAACACTTTATCTCCATGCTCCCTTTGATTCGCGACAATTTCAGAAATGTGGGGAATTAGTGACCCGGGAGAACTAGTTCCCGAGCTCCTTCCCCAACCCGCATATCTACACTTAACTGAATCCTTTGTACTGTGGTTTAAAGACCACTATGGGGAACCTTGGATCTGTGGGTACTAGTTCTACCAGACCCCTCCTGATCTGCAATACATTGGGAAAGGCCATTTTCCAAATTTCTTCAAATTTACTAACTATTGTCACCGAATCACAACACCCTTATGTTTACACAAGTGCATATGCTTGAGCTCACAGTGTGATTGGATAACATGGGTACTATCTCCAAGTTGTGGGACTTGCTACTTGAGATAGACCTCCAGAGAAAGCTGGTTCTTACTCTTAAACTACCTGCCACAATTTAATCTAATGCTGGAAAAAAACTAACTATCCTAGTCTAAATTTCTAAGGGACCAAGAAGAGAGAATACAAGAAAATGAAAGCCTACACTAAAGCGGTGATACACCAAAAAAGGAGGGGTGTGAGAGTAGTCTTCCAATGTGTGAAAAATAGAAGTAAAATGCATAAAATAAGGGGTGATAACAGTTCTCCACAATCTGGAAAATGCATTCACAACAATATTTCATACATGCACAATAATAATGAGATTTTTTAGGAGCATAAAGATAGACGAAATACACTTGTAATAAATGTTGAAGGGGCAAGAAGAATGCAAGAAAACACAGCAGGGGAAGATGCATCCACAAACTTATATTTTATTGCTTCATGATATGCATAATTCAATATGTTACAAGATAAGGGGTTGGATCACCATGTAAGGAGTCCACTACAAGGGCCTGCAGCACATTGGCTTCACAAAGCAATTTTGACAGAGCTTTGCTACAACAAAACTACCTCCTCTTACAATGAGCCTAACACTCCAATTTATAGAAAAATGAGAAGAGAGAGAGAAGGGGAAAATAGAAATCTCGAAATTTGTCCTTAAACCACTTGTAAGATGCATTAAATGGGGTGAAATGATTGTATGTTACTTGCAAAAGGTTGTTCGAGGTGCTGCAGCAGAGAAAGAATGATGACCATGCCTCTTAATTGCACTCTCAACTACCAAATAAAACACTGTCATGAACCCGGCCACGTTTTATGAAAAATATCCATCGATTTCTCATCAAATCCCAAATTTATTGATCACTGTGCGTCATTCTCAGAGCCACAATTCCAACAATGCCAATTTTGTGTGATTTCGTTGAGAAATGCAAACATTATGGCCTTCTGAGTGCGGGCAGCTATTTTGGGTTTGCCAAGCATTTTCTGTCATTTGACGAGAATGAGCATTAACTATCTTGAGCCGAATATGTTTCTTTTATTTAAATATATCTACCCTCATTAAAATCAGAGCTTGAAGTCAAAAGTTATGGCCGTTTGAAGTTTTGGGGTCAAACTTTGACTTTTCTCTTTGATTTGCAGGTATTGCGGCAAAATCGGGTCCGCGTGTTCCGAATGTCCCAGACATTTTCATCCGCATCACCCAATTCGGGCTTCCCTGTCCTTGCACTTCCGCCGTTGACCGGGTCGTGAGGGTCGTCAACCTCCGCATCGCCTGATTCACTTAGCCTGGCTCCTTGTGTGGTGATTTCACCTTTGCGCGTCCCGCGCATACTTGTGTCCTGACTATCCTGGATGAAAATCTTCGCGCCATCCGTAATAGACTAACTTGTAGTAAAATCAGCCGATCACGTCCCATGCATCTCGATGTCCCAATTGTCCTGTGGACCGCCTGGGACCAAAAGTTCCAACTTCACTGATTTTTTACTGCCTGCGACCGTTTCGATTTTACACGTCCCACACGTCCCTGTTGAACTTGTGTGGTCTAGGAAAAAATGTCTGATTTAGCTGATTCCTTTGTATTTTGGCTTCAAACTTGGTACGAAAAACCTTGGTATGACCCGCAGCCTCTTGACCCGCAATTCTTTAAAACAAGCCTGTGACTTCAATTTTTGGATTTTTTTAATTCTTTCTAACTCGTTGGATTTTTTCCTTGGATGGGGGAGTTAGAGAGAAACCAGGGGGACCCCAAAACATGATTTTGGGCCTTGAATCAATTTTACTTGCTCGGGACTGAAGAATTTGATGCATGTTATCAAAATTACCTTGAGGGGTGAATTTTGGATAACACTAACTGTTTGAGGATTTTCTAGATCTGGGGAGTTAGGAAAAGTGTAGAGGAGTGACCCCAAGGCTATTTTTTTCCATTTTACCATTTTATCATATTTTGGCTAAGTATGCAACTAAGCCAAGAGAGAAAGGTAGGAATGCACCCAAATGATTCCAAGTACCTAAAAGCATGAGAATATCTATTTTTCCCATTGTTTCTTCATGGAAACTCCAACAACTACCCAAGTCCAATCTTTCGGTTATCCCATTTTACCAGGGGGAATGGATAACAATTATTTGTATCAAGTGTAGACTATATAATATCAAGAGCACACAATCCTCATGTGCAAATCATAAAAGGAATCATGTGCCAAAAAAGTGCGCACACTATGCACATAATATACTTATATTTTAATTATATGTTTTCCTTTTGAAATACTAACTTTGTTTTTTTATTATGCCCTATAGGAATTGAAGGCATCACCACATAAGGTTCCTAAAGGAATGAGTAAAAAATCTCATAATCCCTAGCATGCATAGTACATAAAAGAAAAAATGTGCCTACCGATGGGGTGGGAGTGGTGTGGTCAAGTCACATGCTTGTGTGCTTGCCCTCCCATGTTCAAATCCCCTCGAGGCATGATCCTCCTCAGAGGTGGTTTCACCGCTAGAGGGGGTTTCACCGCTAGAGGTGGCTTCTCTTCTCGTGCTGACACTAGTGGTTACTCCTCATTGCTAACACTAGTGGCTCTTCCTCTCACTACTGACACTGGTGGTTGCTTCTCTCCTTTTTGACGTTGGTGTCTCCTCCTCTTGCTTCTCCTCTCATTGTTGACGCTGGTGGCTACTTCGCTCACTGTTGATGCTCCTCTCGCTGTTGTCGTGGCTTCTCCTCTCGGTGCTAACACTGGTGGCTGCTCCGCTTTCTACTGATACTGGTGGCTACTCCTCTCACTTTTGACGCTGGTGGATGTTCCTCTCACTTCCATCACTGATAGTTGTCCCACTCACTGCGGTCATTGTCATTGGTCGCTGCATCTTCACTATGGTTTCATGGTTGCTCTAATTGGGTTCCAAATAGTGCTCCCCTTCATTGTAACCAGGTTGTGGATCCTCTCAAAACAAATCCTTAATTGTACAAGGATGTGGGTCCTTTCAACACCCTCAATTTACCCTCAATTCCAAAAAAAAGATAAATAGTTCCTAACCACTAAACAACAAAGCATGTCAAAAAATTCAATGCAAACACCTTTTCTAAAACAACAGTTCTTACAACTAACATTTATGTAATAAAAAAAAATATTGTCCACTTTTTCAACAAAAGGGGATAGAAATATACTTTTGGACACATTAATTCAGAATGTAGGTGCCCCATGAATTCAAATGAAGTTTGAATTTTGCTTCAAACCACCCCTACACACCAATAAGAAATGAATGCTCCTTAAACCAAATTGAAGATAAAATATTATTTCCTTTTAGATCACATAAACATCATTCAATTTGATTTGATTATGTATTTATCATGTATTCATTTGTTAGACATGCACTATCAATCGACTGGTTCCATTTATCATAAAAATTGTAATTATGGAGCTAGTTATGGGTTTTCCTATAAATACCTAGTTGAAATACTTTCTAATGGTCGGATCCTTGTAGAAAGAATATTTTGAATTTTTTAATATAGTAACCTTAGTTCTCTTTTTGCTACTCTATGTTCTACTGTCGATTTTGATGTCTGTGTGTACTCTTTCTATTTGGTTGAAGTAGGTTTCTCAAATCGTTAATAGATATATCCTTCATTCATTGCATGTAATTAGTGTTCACTTCATATGCATCCAATATCATTGCACTCCTCTTTTATTTGTCACAAATTCCTCAAACTCTTGCACTTGCTCATGTCTTGATTGAGTGAATGTTGGTCTAATTGCGAGTATGGTTTTATTGATCTACCTTGACCAAACATAAAAGGGGTAAATTTACCATGCACCATAAAATCCATTTCTCTATATCTTCCTTACTTTTCATCTATTTTTTATTTTTCTATGAAGTCTTTTAGAAGTAGGACTTAATCTATGACTAAATCTTACAATTGGTTTATATTTCTAACTCTTTATGATTTTAGGTGATACTAATTTTACACTATCCTTCACGTATGAAATAACATCCATGCAATAAATGAATGACCCCAAAAACCTCACATGCACTTCAATTATTAATCCTTTTGAAGATGAATCCTATGATATTTCCCATTTCTACACTCATTGATGTAGTCCATCACTCTAGAGCTTACAAAATGAACCAGGACAAATGTCCTCCTGAAAAATCATACATAACCACCAGCCCATCTTGATATATTCCCTGTGAAATTCATTATAACCACCAAGATATGGTGTAACTAAATATTGGGGAGATCATTATGCATTCAATCCATATGTGCAACCACAATCCATCAAATATTTTCCATCATTTTAAGATAGTTATCATCTCTACACTTGTTTACATGAATCACTTCTTATTTTGGTTTCTGTGCAATTGTGTCTTCACATTTTCTTGTTCCCAAAATCAAGACCATATTTATCCCTTTTGAAAGGAGAATAGTGTATACAAATAACACATGGATATCATACATTATTGGTCGCTAGAAGGAGATTCATGCTTCATTTTAGTTTGACATAACATTATTACACACTATGTGCGTTATGCAAATAACATCCCAATAGAGGCCTGTGGTTTTTGATACTTTTTACCACTAGTTCCATTTGAAATCTATCCCATAAATGTTTATTACTTGGCTTACACAAATTCCATTTATCCATTAGCTATCCCATAGGAGTCCAACATGACCTACATAACATTCCTTTATGATCTAGTGTCCCAAAGTAAGTGACACATGGAGGAGCCATATCCACAAAGCAGCACATTGGGGCCTTAAAAGACTTATTGTGCATAGACAAGTAATCCTTTATGAAGATGTCATATCTCACTATTTTTTCTATTGTTCCTTAGGTGAAATGGCCCACCTATTTTTTCTCTAGTAGTCCACATCAGTTAATCGCATCTTAGGGTATCTTTGAGGCTGAATTTCCTTTAATTACTTTGTCTATAGTGCATCAGATCCTACAACCTTATAATTCTCATTTTGCATCTGTCTTGTAAAGGAGCAACAAAGAGTCTTTGGGTGTTTTCAAAACACATATTTCACCCAATCATATAAGAGGTTTAGGGATCCTTTTTTCCATGGTTAATCTTATCACTATACAAATATACTTTTTCGTGGTGAATTGGATCTCCTATTTTTTTCATTTTTATCAATTAAAACCATGTGGTCCTTACCTCTCTATCTACATGGTTTTCCATGATGTTTTCTTAGAGGAGTAAAAATACACTTTGTAACCTATCCCTCTACTTACACAACTCAAGTTCTTATCATCCCATTTCATTGGCTTATCCCAATTTTGAACAATGTATCCCGTTCCAATTCCATCACTTCCGACCATATATATCTAATCATATAACCACCTTTGTGCTCCATGTAAAATCATTCCTAGGATTACCTTGCTCAATATTTTTATTTTGATAAATGTATAGACATATCGATCTTCAAGATGTCGACATATTTCATGTGATAAGAATTTTATTTCTCATAATAATCACATTATGCATTGTATTCCTAATATTGTTGTTGATTTTCCTTCTTTCAGTTGTTATGATCCTTTTGACTCTATATTTATGGCATTAAAATTGTTTATGTACACCATAAGAAGAGGAAGGGCCCATGAATAGGAAGATAGCATATGATGAGAAAATCATAAGTCCACATGATTGTGATCCCACACAAAATGATGACACATAATCCAATGTTGCATAGATTATGAAATGGTGAATGAGTTTATTAAAGAGCACCCATTTCATGATAAAGTGAGTGTAATAGTTTAGATGAGATAAAGGAAGAAAGTATCACACTCACCAATAATGAAAATGAAATATAAATAGCAAGAAAACTGAGTGTTAATTCTCTTCTTGGAGGTTTTGATAATCACAGAGTTATCCTATGAACAAATGGTGTACATGATTCTTAATGAAATGTACACACATATAGAAAAATTGTGAAGTATTTTTATCTACTTTGTGCAACGTTTATTGCATGCTAATTGATGAAATTTTGCACCAACAAGAAGGTGTCCAAGAGAAACCTTCATCTATGATGCCACTAAATTCACCACACCATGATCCTAATTTAGAGAGAATCATGCTTCCTAAAGAAATTAAGGAAGATGAGACATAAATACCTGAAGAGGATGAGAACCTCAAGGAAATAGAAGGGATGCAATAAAATCTTGTAACTAAGGAGTGTTGCACAATCTTTGCACACCATGATGAATCATCTATGTTGGACAATCTTGCACCTCTCGATGCACTTGACATGGGTTAATAGTTTCTCCCTCTCTTGCATACTTGTATTCCATTCCCATGGTTTAAGGCACCCATCCTGTACATGTTAATCATAAGTATAACTTTGAATTTTAAATTTTAAATGATTTATGTCAAGAATTCATGGATGTTCCTACACATTTAAGAAAAAAAATTGGGATGAGCTTATTGATATTTCCGAGTGAATTTTCCTTCACTCAGAACTTTGAGGTCCACCCTCCCAGCCCATATATATATAGATACATATATAAATGAGTAGGATATATATATACTACTACTGAGTGATATATATATACTATCACTATAGTATACTTTTAGCTCCACCCTTATAGCCCCATATATATATATATAGGTTAGTTTAGGGTAGTTAGGTTTTCTTTCATTATTAGTAGGGTATGTTTTTCCTACTTTCATAGTTTTCTTTTGTTATTTGTTATGTTTAATAATACTGATATTTTCACATGCAATATTCATCTCTTCTTCTTTCCACTTGAGCTTGAAAATTAGTTTATAAATCTCCCCTTTGTGCAATTGTTTCATCTGTTAAGGAATTAAAGGATGTGTTTTCATGCACACAACAATGTTGAAATGTCATTTTATTTAATATTATAAGAATGTTCACATTGTAGAGGATTTGGCAAGCCTTAGGATGGACATGAATGCTTTTGCTCAACTATTTTTATTTTTCAAAATAGAAGCATAATCTTTGTTTTGGAGTTGTCTCATAGATTTAGAATGATTTTTATTTCTAAAGGAAATTCAACACTTTATCAACGTAATAATTATCTTCTGGGTATATGAGAAAGCACAAGAGAAGATCATATGTGCTTCAACATGATTGAACCATTATACAACCTGGCTATCTTGGTTCCCAACCCACACGAACTAAAAATAGAATGAAAACAAAAAGGAATCACTCTAGTTAAAGTGTTTCAAATGATTTCTCTACATAAGGATATTTATGGTAATCTCCATCGGGGCTATGGACGCTTGACTAGTAGTGGAACAAGGATATGATCCAAACCAAAGGTATATATTTCAGGGATATAAACGTGTGGCTAGAGATAGTGAAATGCCTAAGCCTTCCCCTCCCTCCATTCTCTATCAAAATATCATAAATGCAAAAATAAATTAAAACCTTGTTAGCAAGAAAGTTAAGTGATCACTCTTTATGCTGGATCGGAAATATCAAAGGAAAGTTAAATGAATTTCACGCGCACACACACTTGATTCTATGAAAATATAGAAACTTAGTATGTTTCACACTAACTCTAAAGCTTTTAATTATGATTTTAATTTGAAATCTTAAAGTTTTCTAGGCATGATATTCGTATTTGTTTTTAATGTAAACTAGAGATTTTGGGTTCTAACCACTTTGTAATTATAAAATGCTTAGGAGAATTTTCCATCCAAGACAATATTTATTGTTGTGTTTAAACAACACGTCCCTGATTTTCCTTCACAAAATCGTGGAACCCCTGGGTCTTTCCCTTCTCAAATTGTTTCTGCATTTCACATTATTAATCACCCTCTATTTTTCTAAGTTCATCATTTCTCAAGTGTGCACGTCCTCATTTGTCTCATTTTGAAGTGCACAAATGATTTTCCCTTATGTGTGAAACCCTCAAAGAGATTTACACAATAATTATACATGACACCCCTTTACTCACACAATATCTATTGGCCTTTGTGCCTTACACACAATATTTGTACGCATAACCCTTTGTGTCTCTTGACATGACCTTATGCATCCATTGCATGATGCACATTTCATATTAAGTATCCTAAGTATCACACACTAATTCCTTCAAGTGATAGACTGTACATAGGCTCGCGAAATGTCCCACATTTTCCATATGTTTGGCCCTTGCTTTTGCAATTCTCCACAACCTTGTGCAACTCTCCTGCATTCAAACTAACTTTGCATTCATTGCAAACCACACCATGAGTCTTACGTCCTCCCAATGCTTTGTTACACCTGAACCCGCCAAGAGCCCACTATACACTACGCATAATCCCCAAACTTCAAAATCCTCCACCACACTTTTATGATTGAATGCATTATAGTGCACTTGGGTAAATTTAACACATAACACAACTTATTTTTATCAAATCTATATGTTGTGCAAGTATTACACACACATTTTGTATACATCAAATACTATGCAACAAAGTGCTAGAGATTCTCTTAAGGAAGATAACACACATAGTTTAATTAAGGAAGAATGTGCCAGCCAAGAGTGCACACATGTACACAATATAATTATGTTTTAAGTGCACGCTTTACTTTCACAATATTAACTTTTGGCTTTTCTTGTGCCTTGTAGGAATTAAAGGCATCACAGTAGAAGGTTCCCAAAGGAGTCAACAAAATGTCACAATCCCCAACACACATAGTATGCAAAAGACAAGCACTGCTTGGCCGTAAAATGAGAAAGCATCTCACAAAAATCAACACATCAACTGTTTCTAACACAACATTTCTCAGAGCTAATATTTATGTTAAAAAATCAGATCTTGTCCACTTTGTCAATACAAAGGGCTAGAAAAAATTCTTTTGGACATGCCATGTCAAAATGTAGGTTCCACATGAATTGAAATGAAGTTGGACTTTTTCTTCAAGCCACCCCTGCACATCACAAAGTATTGAATTTTCCATGTTCACTAGATTGAAGATCAAATATGATTTCCTTCAAGATCACTTAGGGAGTGTTCAATTCGATTGAATTATGTAGCTCCCATGTATTCATTTGTCAAACATGAATTGTCCAATTGGCCGCAACCATTTATTGTAATAATTGTAATTGTTCCTAAGTAGGATGTGGGTTTTCTTATAAATACCCATTTGAAAGACTTTGTTATGATCATATCCATGTAGATTTTTTTAAAACATTTTAATGAATTGCCTTAGTTATCTTGTTTCTACTATGTGTTCCACCCAAGATTTTGATGTTTGTTTGCACTTTGTCTATCTGATTGAAGTAGGTCTCTTTGCTCATTAATGTATGTCCTTCATTTGTTGTTTGGAGTTAATGTTAGCTTCCTACGCATCCAATGGCGTTATGGTCCTCTTTTCTCTGCAACAAAATTTTCACTCTTGTTCTTGTTCATGCCATAATCGAGCAAATGTTTCTCTGCACAAAAAACAATGTCTCCTGTAAAGAAATATTTTAAATTGATTTGACGTGTACTCAATTTACTTTTATTATATAAAATATAAAATATTTATACTACTTTTCATCATTGAAAGGCTGGTCTAATATTTCCCTTTCACAATAAAATTAAGACTTGAGAAATTACAACACCCTCGTTGTAGATTGCCTACATCAAAGCAAAAGTTCCTGCAAATTTACGATTTTATTGACCTCTTATAATTATGAATGGACAATAATATATATTCATATTCATGATGGGTACTTTGTTTGTAAGATTTGTATGAAGAATAAGTCCATACCTACTCTCTCTCCTTTTTTTTCTGAAAAGATGCATACGAATTGAGATTCTGATGATAGGCTCAAACCTTGGAAAAGTATGGTCCCGATTTTCATGATGGTGGGCCCAAATCCAAGAGGATAAACATAGTAGCAATGTCAAATCATTAGATAAACATAGTCACAATGCCAAATCAAAGATATTTGTTCATTTGAACTTGTCTTGCTTGCTGCTGACAAACGTGAAGAACACAGGGCAGTGAGATGACAGTGACCATTCATCTCTAATGATTTTACAGCAAAAACATCACAATCTCCATTGTTGGTACAAAGATTTTAAGATTTCTACAGTGGGGAATGGGATTCACTGGTCATATAATCATATGACAGGATTAATTCTATTCCCTCTAGTCTTTGATATTAATTTGTTCCTGCACGAATATCTAGAGGCTGGATGTTTCTTCTTTCAATTGAAATTAAGAATTAAATAAGATGATATTAATGTTTACATAGATATGATGAAATTGCTATTTAAAATAAATAAATTTGAATTTTTAGGATATTATAATTATTATTAATATTTTATTATTTCTTAATTTTTTTATAATAATGTGTAAGATTTAAATATATATTTTGAATTAAAAAAAGATTATAAATTTTATTGTAGGATTAAAACATTATAATTTTTATTTTTATTTTTAAAGTAATAATTAAATAAACATCAAATTTAAAATCAGAATTATAAGTAAAATTCTGGCAACTTACAACCCACCACACCACTTCCTATCAAAAAATAATAATAAACCCCCCAAAAAGAAAGATAACAAAAAAAATAAATCTAAAATCATTTAAAGCCACCAATAATACAAGTGGGGTAGAGATGCATCGCCTTCAAAAACAACTCACAATTAAAAGAAGGTAAAAAATAGTCATCATTATTGTTGGTAATTCACATTAAGAGTTATATAATATATAATATTATATTGTTCAAATTTCTTAAATACTCCCATCTTAGAGTTTTCTAGAGTTAACATATTATAAATCTTTTATAAATTATATTTCATAAAAGTTAATATATATAAACAACAATTTCAAAAATATAATTAATAAGTGTGTTTTGAAACATTCATTGTAATTGACAAATAATTTGTTCACATAATTTAAGTACATGTTGTCTAAAAGGTACCCACTATTAAAATCATGTATAATTTTGTACTAATAGTTAATTATTATGTCGAAGATGTTTCTCAAAACCAAATTCAAGGTCATTATGTCTGACACATGTAATATAGCATAGGGTGAAGATTCGTTGGTCGTTGATTGAATAACTTGTTATCGTCAGACATTTTGGAATGCTTTATTTAACCACAACTAAATCCACACGGTCGTCTAATTACTCATGCTACAAACGTTTTTATATGGCCACATTAGTTTCGTTCATGTGGACCTGGCTCTCCTAGGCCCTGCAAACTCCTCTCACAGTCATGTGCTCTGACTAGATCTATCACAATGATAGGCTTGAATTGAATGATTTACTAGATAAATAAATCAAGAGTTGTGGGCTTTGCCACTCCACCAACTTACACCATTTGAGTCTTCTCTTATCTACTCGTTGGTTGCTAGATGCTTGACTTAAGGTATAGGATAAATGCACCCCTTTGTAGAGTTGTCAAGCTTTAAAATTTAAAATATGTGTGGTGTGTGGAAGGTATTGGAGAGTGTGTAAAAGTGCATGCCTAGCCAAAACCATGTAAGAAACGAGAAACTTCCTTATTTAAATTTCCATGACCGATACATGTCATTGTCTTCCACCGGATTGAGCAGTCATTATCGAGACTCTCTCATGAACAATTTTAGAGAGATTATCATTTATGATAGAAAGTCTTGCATAATTTTCATTAGAAATCTGATTAGATCTAGATGGCCAAATTTCTAAATCGGATTATCAAAATTGTCAAAGAATTCGATGTGCACAAGTCCAACAATTATGCATTATAGGTGTAACATGCGGCAATAGGAAGTGGAAAGATAAACCACTTTCTCCTCCTTACACATGGTAGTTGAGTGTCATCAATATCCTTTTAATACTCTTGTCAGGGTTCCACCTAAAACACGTTACAATTATTCCTGCCTCTTACAATGGTGTTATATATCTTTATTTCCTTCATGGCCACCAATGTACAATCCCAAAATAAAACACTTTTAGTTATTACTCAGCGACAAATTATAATATTCAAATTAAAACATTCACTATTTGCAACCTTGGATGAGCTAGAGCATTGAAGAAGGCCCTTGACGCACATGCAAAAATTATTTTTTCTCTTTTACGAATGCCTCAAACATTAATTATGTTGATAGGCATTTTTAAATGGGATTCTTAGTGGTTATGCCTGACACGCATCGAGGAAATAGAAGTTTGAGGTTTTGTGTTGGTGGTCATTGATAGATATCATCATTAGGATTTTTTATGAGGGAAACATTAATCGCTACTTTAAAACCCTAAAAAAATTATATGGAATCGACAACAAAAGCAATCCTAACTGCAATGTTCTTATATCTTCCATATGTTACTCTTAGAGTCCAAACATATGCAAGTTTCTCTTCTACAAGTAGTTTGAGCTTGTCGATAAATTACTAGCAACGACGAATTCGACAAAAGAGGAGGCGCTGTGAAAACCTTACCTAGTATAGATACACATGAAAATGGTTCACATTTAATGAGTATTAAGAACCTGAAATGTTGAGGAGGTGGTGTCAACTACAAATCCAATAGGAAAGTTTTTGCAGTGGATACATGTTGTTTCCTAAGCAAGTCTAGAGAACGGCCTAAGATAATGGTCTATATAGATGACACAAAACCACCTAGCCAATCATGTTTTTTGGTTATCAAATTCTACTACTAGATCAACTAAATTTGGGATGTTGGGTCCACTCCACACATCCCTATCTCTAAAGTGTCACGTGACACATGCACCCAAATCCCCCTTATATTGAATCATGTTCTACCTACCCATAAATTGCAAGGGCTGACATTGTAAACAACAACTATTCAAAATGGAAGTATTCATCAAACCAATCCTTTTTTTAGATATCTCCAAAGTATGTTTCTTCACTGAGATTTAAAATGAGTGGTAGAGTGTACAAAAGTCTATGTTGTGAAATGTGATGCAAGAGCATCTAGGAGCATAATCAATCTACATCATCCAAAAAGACTAAGTATATTATTCTAAATAAAGAATTTTGGTCTTGTGTAGAAGTAGTCTTTCACAAATATTGGAATTACGTTATAGCCACAAATAAGTGGAAGATTGGTACAAAGGTTACACTTGTGCTTGCATGAGGGTTGGAACTTTGCACTAAGCATAGAGGTGTAGATGCCTACAAAAAGGAACCGATTGTGTACATAATGAAAGAGGCAAAAGCACGAGTCTTACATAAGTTACAGAAAACTGCACAACTTTTTGAAATAGATAATTGCTTACGGGATGAGATATATAGTTGGTTAGAAAATTTTCTATACAATCTTGTTTACTTGTGCAAATAGGATTTGAAGTGAAATTATTATATTAGATGGATTTTGCATTGAATTGAATTCCACTTAAGACCGTGAAGGTTGAGAATGCATAATGGTCAGAAGGTGATGATTAACAAGTGGGTGGTTGGTTGACAAGGAAGGTGAATAGTTTTAGCTTTCATAACTACTTTCATTACTTATAAATATGTTGGTAAAATCCATTGAAGGGGTTAGAAGCTAGGGTACAAATATATAGATCCTTGAGTCTAAAATAAGATAAAGAGTTGTTGTAACATGTGTTTGAAGAACGAATATTTTTTATTTTTTCATAACCTTGAAGGAATGCAAGTGTAGAATAAGAGTATTTTATTTTGAATGTCCCATTTGGGGTCATTGTAATATTTGAATTTAAAAACTATAATAAGATCATATGTTATTCTCGTAACTAAATTTCCTCCATTGAATAATTTTTTTATGGTGTGTTACATTGCACGTTATTTATTAAATTGCATGTCAATTCTAGGTTCTTAGTGCATGCATACAATGGGATTGGTGGTCTAAGGTGGCCATTCATTAGACCCCATAACTGCAAATACATAATTTGGTATTAGAGAAAGTTAAATCCTATGTGTGAATTATGTTTCCCATGTTTGTAAAGTGTGGGTAGAAAGTAGTGAAGATATCTTCCAACACAATGGTTGTTGGGAAGGTGTAGAAATTATAGTTTGTGCAATATTTTTCTAAAGGAAAAGTAATGGAAAACAAATGATTTTCTCCTATAGGAAAAGTAGGTAGAACACTTAGAGTTACATATTTGACATATGTGATGAGAGACATCCAATAAATATTGTAAGTAATAGAAACTGCTCAACAAAGAGAAATGGATTCATATTAGAGTGACGATGAGGAACCTAAAATGAACAAGGATGAGTTTGAGGAAGAAATAGAAGATAAATTGATAAAGTATTTTTCCAAAATAGGAGGAAATCCTCTTATGGGAACATGTAGACATTCAAATTCAACAACTTATCATTTGGCATTGGTAAGTTTGGATTTGTTCCTATGCTAAGACAAATGCTTATATTTTAAGCTAAAGTTACATAACCTTCTATCTCATATGACTTTGTAATCTCTAAACACTACTATTTTGTTCATTAATGTGATATTAGCTACCTAAATTAGTATAATGTCCCCAAGGAACTTTCACAAAATTTGACTTTGTCATCATTAGATCCTTGTATAGGACCATACATAATAGGGCCATTGTATACCACGTTATGGGTTGACCTGTATGGTTTCGTCTCCTCTCTTCTAACAAATATTTTTGTAATTTGAAAATTGTATGCATGTAATTTCATCTTCCCTAGGCCATCCTTAATGTGATATCTAACCTACATATACCTATATAAGTAAGTCAAACACACTTTATAACTCACCTGGAATTGGCAAGCACTCTTATTGCAAATATCAACACTAAAGCACAAAAGGCTCTCCTAAACCTCCCTAAAGCATTGCCCATCCTTTAGAGAAGCCACCAAATAGCTCTGAAACACTCAAACTAGGTTCAATATTTTAACTTCCTCCATTACCAAGCACACAAAATTTCTATAGCAATGTCTTAGCAAGAGAAAGTCACTCTCAGTTTAGACACGAACATTTGGTAGCTCGTCCTTGTGCAATTCTGAGTTTGACATTGTATCCTTGCTAAGAAAAATTATCACATTTAGAATCCAATATCCTCATCTCTCTGATCATTCTACAAATTTATTATCTTTACAATATGCTTTGTTGTCAACTGCGGGAATATTATTTCATCAAAGTAACATAAAATATCTTATATTCGCGACATAACTTTTAGTTTTGATGTTTCTCTCTCCTCTCTAAAATCGTAATGGAAAGGTTAGGATGTGGGGTCCATTCTTGGATGCCCTATATGGTCATATCCCTTCTCAATCAATGACTCTACTTTCAACTCCATATCCTTATATACATTGTATCATCTTCCTATGGTCGTGCTTATTAGAATATCTCACATATAGAAGACTATATAAACAAGTCATTATCATTTTATAACTCGCCTAACATTATTATAATATCATATTACAAACCTCATTCCAAATCACTCAAAGGGTTTTTAAATCTACTCAAATAATCTAGAGCAGTCCCTATTACAATTCTAAAGCACTCAACCAAATCAAAAGATTCTAGCTTCATCCACTAGAAGCATGTAAAGATCATAGAGTTATGTATTAATAAGAGCAAAGGCATCTCAAGTATTGCAAAAGGGTTTCAATTAATAAATGCTTAGGTCACATAGTTGAGGCACACCATATCGCACTATTACCATGTTGTGTACATTCTATACTACATAGTTATCCTACTATCTTGGTGTCAAGAGACATGAAGGCTCCCCTAGGGGGTTAGTTATCTATTCAAACTTTCACAAGCACCTACGATAGCTACATGAAACATGATTCTAAAATGAGAATATATAGTGAAATACTTGGATTGGTTTAATAGCTGGGAGTCTAACCATCCATGGTAGTCTAAACACAAATACACACACATGTTTTTCTCCTTTTATTTGGCAATGCTCTAATGAAGGGTTCTATAGGTTGTTAGGGTTTTGACATTGTTGTAGGTTATCATAGGTCATCCTAAATCTATGTGAGTAAGAGAGACATATAATGAGCACTATTTCTAGGAAATAAAAGCACGCATAAAGTTACAGAACTAGATTGTTTCAGGGTTTGAAACCATACAACCTTGTTTTATTTTGTACATCTATTGCCTAGACCATACAAAATATGTATGGTCCTATACCTTTTTTAGTTTCTAGTTCTAGAATATCCAATGTAGAATCCATAGTATTATATCTTCTTATTCCATTTCCCTGCACATCTGAATCATCCCTAAATAATCCTGAATAGCTAAGTCTATCTCTTGTCCTATATATTTGAACTACTTGTTTATAGTTTATCAATCATTTCACTCATTTCAAGTTTCAATGCATCTTTATGGTCATGTATAATTGATGTTTGAAGTTAATTAGATTAGAATAGTTGAATTTTTGCTAAACCTCACATCCTTCTTATTATTGTACATTAACAACATCTAAAATATAAATAGGGTGTAAAAATTTGGTGAACCCAACTCTTGAATTGAATTTATTGCTAAGAACCTAGTCTAGACCTAGGGTTTCTCATTTATTTCACTCACCATACCTCTTCCTTCAATATCTTATGATTCTCATTTCAAACCTAGAGGGTGACAACCTCATTTTTCTATGAGTTACCATCCCTCTAACCAGGTTCATACACATATCCCGTCTAATGGAGGGGGCCTCTATGACGTTTCTTCTTGTTTCTTGATTGAATAAGATCCTACATACATTTATCTACAAGAAGAATATATTCCTCATAAATGACAAAAACCACGTAAACATGTTTCTTTCCCATGGATACTGATGTTATTGTTGTGAAAAATTAATGTGCTAAAAAACATGTTAGGATAAACCCACCATTTCCTCCCCTAGCCATAGATCTTGCTTCTAAACCTATCATTCCTGTTGGTACCCAAATTTATTCTCCTTTTCAGTCTGAGCAGCATCAGAAATATGGCATGAAGCTTGAAGGAAGATAGATCTTGATATATGTCATCTTGTAGCTGGGGATGTGATCTAACTAACACTCAGATTTGTGGAGAGATGGATAACTGAAGGGATTTGATCTAACCCTCACTATTTTAGGTTGTGCCTTTCAACCAAGGTAAGAGAACCTATATTGCAGGCTCTATTTTGTGAAGGAGGTGGAGATATCCTTATACTATGCATATTGTATGGAGATGGCCTTGGGAAAACACGATCAATTTTCCATTATTCAAACTCAACAGAGTTGTCACTACTAAATGATGGAAATGCTTTCAAAACAAGGCTAAGGCTACTAGAGACATGGTATGATACTGATTTGCTTTGTGCATTTTTTGTAGATGGGTTAGATTCTTTTGTTGACACACAATGCAATGTAGGGGTAGTATGGGTAGGATTAGTTATTCAGATGATTTTTTGGTGGGGTATTGACAAGACAAACTTGGATATGTCAAATCTTTTACAACCTCCACAATACTTGAACAACTATCAGATAAAATGCTTCAAATAATCAGGATGTTCTTTCAACCAGAAGATGCATAAATGGAAGCTCGGGTTGCACTCTTCACACAATCTTTGAGAACCACCAAAAAGCTTGAAGTAAAGAACTCAATTAAACACAAAAATCCTTGATCAAACCATGAATAAGGTACCCCCAAAGGCTTACAAGAAATCCCAATCAACAAATGAAGGTGGAGTGATTTTAAACTGCTTATTTTCAATGACAGATGAAATCTCTTCTGACAAAAAAAACTGCATGTGCCACCAAACTATCAATAAGGATGAGATTTTGTGTGATTTCTAAATACTTTCAATGCAAGATTACAACAAGAACAATGAAAACTATTTGCAGGTATTTAAAATGATAACATACATCATATTGCCTAGAAAAACACAGATTAACTCAAAATCTTGTTAGATTCATCATCAGGAGAGTTTCATGAACAATCTTAGAGCTGCGTGATGGCTATACACTTGTAACCAACTCACATACATGAAGATACAACACAGAATAAATTAACCTAGTTCTTTGGTGGGTTTCTCAGAAAATGAGCTTTCTCTCAGAATTTGCTCGTGATTTTCAACTTCCCGACCATTTGCATTTCTCAAAAATGCATTATATATCTCTTACCACATTGGAGCCTTCTTTCGCAAGCAAAGCATATGCCAAGGGATCAAGTTTGTTACAACAATTTCTCATGATTCACTGAAAATGAAATTTAACAAATTTACAACGAGAGTTGCCAGGTGTTTTAAAAAGACTGAATCATTACAAATATTCAGATCATTATCCTTCCTAGAGGCACGTTTTTCATCATCAAGGCATGAAAATTCCTTTCCTCTCATCATTTCACCTTTTCACCTTTTAAAACTACCTTTGCAACTTTTAATTTTGACATTTCACGTGTTTGGACGGATTAGGGAAATTTTTTTTTTCAAAAACACCTCAAATATGAAAATTAATCCCTAAAACCACTTGCATTGATCTTTGCAGGTACAAAGGACACGAATTCATCAAAAATTTGAGTAAAAATGATGTAAAATTCGCATCTCCAAGCTTCCTGGAGAAAAAATGGTGGCCAAAAAATGATAATGTATAGTTACCCTTGATTTGCTCTTTCTCCTTCAATCTAGGCCCTCTACATGTCAAAATACAATTGGGAATGAATTTAGTTTCACCTTTTGACTTTTTAACATTTTTGGAAAAATGGAAAAAATTGACTTTTTAACATTTTTTCTCCGCCCCTCTGTCCTTGAATTTTGGTGATGACACATGGCACATGGTGGGTCCCATTGGGATTGCGCTTCAATTTTACGCATTTTGACCTTTTTTGGAAAATTGTAAATTTTTCACCTTTTTGTCCCATGGGCCCGCACACCCAATTTCTCCCTTGCCACGTGTCACCTAATGATTCGTCACGGGGCCACACCTCAAATTTTCCATTTCAGGTCTTTTTGCAAAAGGGAAAAATTTCCCTTTTACCTCCGCCGCCCCGCCGACCCGCTCTGCCTTTGCCACATATCTCCCTATGGCTCATTCGCGGGCCTATGGCTTAATTTTTTACTTTTGCTCCTTTTACTAAAAAGGGAAAAATTTCCCCTTTTCCTCCATGGCCACACTTCCCCACTCTTCCCAGTGCTACCACGTGTCACTTGTGATTGGCCACGGGGCCGCGCTCTAAAATTTTACTTTAATATTTAATACCTCCAAAGACAAAAAACTTCAAGAACGTCAGCCATCCGCATCCCCTCTGCCCAAAATTGATGCCACGTGCCCTCCTCTGATTGGAGTGGGGATGAATCTGATTTTGAAACTTTAGAAAAATAGAGCTAAAAAACTCTAAGTCCCCCATCAGCCCGCTCCTCCCTTTTTGATCTTTAGGACACGTGTCTACTATCAATTGATTGCGGGGTTTCGAGCCAATTTTTGAATTTTTAAAATTTTGCAAAATAAAGTCTAAAAATCCTAAGGGAATCCGACCACCCGCCATCCCTCGATGAATTAGAAACTGCCACGTTACTGATGCATGCTGAGGAAGAAATTGACGGGAAAATGACACCCGTCTGACCGTCAAAGTACAAAAAATGTCAGGGATGCCCTAGAAATTGATTTTTTTTGCCAAGGATGGGAGTTTTTTTGAATTGGAACTAGACAAAACATGATTCTAAGCATTTCTCAACCTTGGGATTGAATTTTTGAAGGCATATATGTATAAAACGATCAATTTTGATTTTTCATGATTGGGTAAAAGGGAAAACATGACATAGCCCACAGATTTGGAAAAATTAGGGCACAAACAAGGCATGCATGGATTTTTCTCTCAAACTAGGGTAAAACAACAATTTTGTGAGAATTTTTAAAACATTCAACTAGAAAGGACAAGTTGCAGATGATTATTTCAAAAAATGAAACATTTTGAGCAAGTACAGATTTGAAAAATTAGGGCAACACAGTGCAAGCTTGAGTATTCTTGCAAAATGGGGCATGTCAAATGATTTTCAAATGGACTAAGGCATGGGAATAGAGGAAACTAAAAGGAATGATAACTAGATCATACCAACCAAGAACACATATGCTAATCAAACACCACGATCAATAAGATGAAAGCAATTCACCATAATAACTTTACATAAAACCTTTGCAAACAAATGAGCAGCAATATCATATATTATTATGGAACTCAATGCAATACATTGAGAATGGGCCTTGCTTAAATAGGCAAGGAATAACAATCTAAGAACCAGTCAAGGTCATAGATCAAGCCATAAATCAAGGAAATAACTAATCATCAAAGAACTAGTCAAGACCATAGATTTAGGAGAGAACTAGACATCAAGGATCTAGTCAATACCATAGATCAAGGAAAGAACTATACCTAACAACTAGATAATATCTCCTAATATCTAAATAAGATAAAAGAAATATCCACACACATAAGTGGGTGAGGATAAATACAATAAATGTAAATAAAGTACCTAGGTGAACATGAGCTAAGGTAAATACCTACTCTAACACCCCCCCTCAAGTGAAGCTAGGGGCCAAAATAGAAGTGGCATGTCCACAGTATGAGTCCTGGACAACTAGGCCTAATGAGGTACTCATGTACAATAACTGGGAAAAAAGGGACACTGCAAAGTACCCAAAACCAGTAACAACAAAGTAAAGAGAGTAAAAACATGCTCCAAGGCATCCCAAGAAGCTCGGATAAAAAAACTCATACAATGCTGAATAAGTTTGGTGTGCACTGTGGTCTGAGTCCACTGCTCAATCACAAAACTCAAAAACAACTGACATTGGGTTTCACCATAATAGCTCCGTACAAGGAGACTGTCAATGGAGTGATGTCGAAAGTGTAAAATAAATCACCAAACATAATTCGATCAACTGCTGCAAATAGGTGTGCCACGATCCAAGAACAATAACCAAAGCAACAAGGCAAGGACACTAACTCTAGAGTGTCATGATCCAAGAAAATCCAAGGTAACAAGGCAAGGACATGAAACCTGAAGAAGCAGGATCAACACCACACCCTCCCATACTGCTAAATGGGTGGAGTGATGCTACAAATCTGTATGAGTTGCCCAAAATCAACTACTCAAACACTACCAAACTAACACTAGAATGCACCAAAATAGATCCCCCATAAGAGATATTGTCAACATGCCAAAAGTGTCAAAAATACAGATACAAAATCTCTCAACAAACAAGAGAGATACACTAGACCTACTGAAGAAAAAATGCTCAAAACAAGAAGCATCACAATGCAGAAGGTATAGAAAGTGGAGCAAGAGGCCGAATGGTGGAGGAGCCACGCATGTAGAGTCCTCTCAACAAATGCCTATGTCGCCTACCATGAGTGATCAGATATCCACCCCAAATCAACACAGATGGATGAAGAAGATGCCTGCATATGACTTGGTGTAAAATGCACAATGGGTGCATGCAAAAGAACATCAGAATGTGTGTCAGGTTGATCATGGCTGACAGCTGAAATCTCAGGTTTCTCAAGCCTGAGTGAAGGTGCAGAACTCATGTGTTGCTCATGATCCTCAGAAAGAGTTGAGCGAACAAAAAAAGGAGCTCTGTCAATGTGTGATCTCAATGAAGTATCTGCTCGAAAACCAATGTCATGGTGAGAATTTGCACTTAACATGTGGAATAGGAGGAAACAATACCCTATGAATGTCTAGCCAACGAACACTTTGCTAGTGAAACCCATAGAACAAGAGCATGCGAGAAGCTGAATGCACCATGGTACGCTTCTCAAAAAAACCATGCAACAAATAAGTAGAAATAGGATACACAACATGTGGTATTGTAATAGGAACAGATGTGGAAGAGCATGCAGTAACAAGCCTCACAGGTTTAGATACATATGACCATACCATCATGAGGAAAGGTTAACTATACCTAACAACTAGATAATATCTGCCTAACTATACTATTTTAAGATAAAAGAAATATCCACATCACATAAGTGGGTGAGGATAAATACAAGTGCAAAGGTAGATGAAAGTACCTAGGTGAACATTATCTAAGGATAACATACCTACTCTAACAATACAAGTGGCTGCGGACTTGCTACTTGAGATTACACCCTTTTTATGCCACGAAAGGTGGTGATCGATTGAATCCTGGAAAATACCTGGCACCATGTACTCTAATGCAGGGGAAACTAACTATTCTAATGTTAAATTTCCAAGGGACCAGGGAGAGAAAATGCATAAAATGAAATCATACACTAAAGAGGCGATACACCAGAAAAGGAGGGTGTGAGAGTAGTCTTCAAATGCATGAGGATACAGAAGCAAAGCACACACTAGAAGTTAGGTGATGATAGTTCTCCATAATCTAGCACAAATGCATTCACAACAATATTTCAAAATATACACAATGATAATGGATCCCTGCAAGAACATAATAATAGACACAATATTCTTGTAATCAAGGTTGAAAAGGGGCAAGAAGAATGCAAGAAAACACAGCAGGGGAAGATACATCCACAAACTTGTATTTTATTGCTTCCTGATATGCACAGTTCAATCGGTTACAAGATAAGGGCCTGGATCACAATGCAAGGAGTCCACAACAAGGGCATGCAACACATTAGCTTCACAAAGAAATTTCGGTAGAGCTTTGCTACAAAACTACCTCCTTTTACAATGAGCCCAACACTCCAATTTATAGTGGTAAAATGAGAAGAGTTTTCAGAGAAGGCGAAAATGGAAATCCTGAAATCTATCCTTCAAACCACTTGTAAGAGAGCATTAAATGGAGTAAAATGATTATATATTACTTGCAAAAGGTACTTCCCCATACTGATCCCAGGAGCTGCAGCAGAGAAAGAATGATGACCAGGCTTCTTAATTGCACTCCCAACCACCAAATAAAACACTGCTATGAACCTGGCCATGATTTTATGAAAAATATCCATTGATTTCTCATAAAATCCTAGAATTTATTGATATTGATTTTCAATGTCAGGCTCAGGAGCCATGATTCCAACGGTACCAATTTTGTGTTATTTTGTTGAGAAATACAAAAGTTATGGCCTTCTGAGTGCGGGTAGCTATTTTGGGTCTAGCAGGCATTTTCTGTCATTTGACGGGAATGAGCATTAACTGGCATAGAGGACGTCGTGCTCATTCCAGAAATGATAAATATTGTGAAAATCCTGAGCTCGAAAATTTCAAAAGAATGGCCGTTTGAATTTCACAGGTGTAGAGGACTTTTAGGGTGCTTTGCAGGTTTGGAAGAGGGCTTCAATGCTTTTAAGAAACGTAGAGCTCAGAGTCCCAAAACTTTTTGGCTCGTCCTGGATGAAATCATGGAAGTCAAACGATTGAGCTTTTGTTCCTTTGCTGCAAGAAGACACATGGCAAAATTCCATTCGGGACTCTTTTAGCTTGCATCCTCTCTCCTAGACGAATTTGTCCCAATCGGACTACCTGACAAATATTCACTGACTTGAATTGGAAGCTGTCTGCAGGGCAAATCGGCCGATTATGAGTCCTGCGCGTACTTTTGTCCCGGAACTGTCCCGGAACGAAAATCTGCGCGCACTGCCAAGACTTAGACGAATCTTGCTTGAAGATTCAGCCATTTTGGATTTTTGCATTCCATAGCGTACCCTTTGTCCCAAATGTCCCCAACTGCCTAGAATACAAAAACCTCGGTAGCCGATTTTCTTTCTTTTTTCGGCCCCAAGCTTTACGAGGAACCTCAGTATGACCCGAACCCTTCAGACCCGAAATGCTTGTAAAACAATCCTGCAACCTTATTTTTTGCATTTTTTTCCATTTTTTTCTGACTCATTGGGATTTTTTCTTGGATGGGAGAGTTAGAGAGAAGCACGAGGGGGGCACCACAAAAACATGATTTTGCGCCTTGAATCAATCTACTTTCTCGGGACTGAAGAGTTTGATGCATGTTATCAAAATTAACTTGAGGGGTGACTTTTGGATAACAATGAATTGCGTATCATCAAGAAAGTGAAATGCCCAACATTAATAGGATTCTTGAAAACTATTATGATTTCATACATTGAGATTAGATATGTGTTCTCTTTATTGCCTAACATAGCAACCGGCAAATGTTTCCTGAGTTGGTGCTAATTGAAATCGTGCATGAACCATTCCATTGGACCCTTCGCTAAAATAATCTCCAAAGATGTTTCATGCAATGGGGGAAACATTATAGTCTACATTGCAATTATACGAATGAGATACCCTACATAGTGTACTTTTTCCATGATTGATTCTAAAATCCAACATATACCAGAACTAAATGAAAAATTATGATTATTTTCTATGGCTCGAATCCCAAGGCTCCCCTTGTACATTCATGTGAAAATGATAAATCTAACATGTCATAAGATTACTACCTACTAAGGATTTCATGCCGAGTAAACAGTCGAGTCTTAGGGTTTTAACATACCTTCAGAATCCTATAGCCTTTGTTTTGCAGAAGGTAAATGCTCACATTATTCAATTATACAACCAAATCCCAAATGCAATGGATGAGATACTACATCTAAACAACTGTTGCAAACTTCGAAAAGTTAATTTCAAATGAATTCAAGGTAGCAATATCCTGGATCTGATTCAAATTTTGAACCGAATGATTACTAATCGTATTATTTCAAGAACAAGTATTTCAATCAAGACAACATGAATCCAATGAAATGTGTCATGATGAAAACATAATTCACTAGTTAATTTACATATAACTCTGCAAACAAATGAGCACTTAAGAAGATGCATATCGAGCCATTGATATGGAACTTCAATGGAATAAATTGAGAATGGGCCTTCCTTGAAGTATTCAAGGTAAAACATTAACATCTAAGAACAATTGTGATTGAACATGGGGTTGAGGTAGGATAAGCCTTTACATTGAGGAATATCTAGTTAACAAATGAACATAGGACAATGTACCGTCTGATTTTCAATGTTTGATAAACATAGACATACATGTGATCTAGTCAATAACATAGATCAATCATTTTATTTAAGATACTATTTCAATATCATAGATCAAGGAAAGAACTATACTTATCAACTAGATAATATCTCCTAATATCTAAATAAGATAACAATTTTATGTATCCACACACATAAGTGGGTGAGGATAAATACAATAAAGGTAAATAAAGTACATAGGTGAACATGAGCTAAGGTAAATACCTACTCTAACAGCAGCAACTTCATTTCACCCATTAAAACTGTAGAAAGCATTTCAGGAAATGCAGAGTGAAAGGAAAATTAGGGAAAAATAATAGATGATCAAAATGGACACAAAGAGTTCCTTCTAAGGGGTTTGAAATCTTTGACCAAATAAATAAACCCCCCACTAAGATCTCTTTTCTCGAATTACTCCAAAAGGAACTTATCTACAAAGACATATTATCCAAAACATTACAACCTTTTACACTGTATTTTTCTATGCAACGTATTTCATTTTCTTCTATTATGGACACATTCAAAGCAAGCAATAAGGCATTAAATTTCAGCCTGACAGATATCTTTCCCATATTAGTAAGGATCCATGCAGACATTTTCTGATTATATAACAACTGGGTTCCCTTATCAAACATGAATTAATTTATAATGGCTATGGTCTCAATATTTTCCCTAGTTATTTTATTCAAAAAATGGGAATTTAGATGAATTTGGTTGACAAAATTATTTCTATTGTAAGGCTTTTCAATAATGTTACCATTCTACCCTAAGCACTATCACTCTTGATCTTTTGGTGGACCCAAAACAATTTCTCACTTGCTTTCATATAAATAACACATATATACATTACAATCTCCTCTTAGGTCATCCTTAGATCCATGTAATGCAAGTGGTATCATCCATTGTTCATCAATGTCTTAGATTTTTACATGACGAACGTGAGTATACTATGGTTCCTGACCCAAAACCATTAAAATAATTCCAAATCGATACTTATACTTCCTAAATCCACATTATCACTCCCCCACAACAACCTATACCTATGGATAAATTTCCCACCTATGGTGTAAATGAATCTAGTCATAATTCCTAGATTATCCCTAAATCATATAGGCCAACTAATTTTATCTCTCTTCATGTGTATTTGAACTAGTTTACTCATCATTTGTCAATTGTTTTGATCATTTAAAATTTGTATTATTCTAGTATACATAATGGATTTTTGAAGTTAATTAGATCATAATATTCCACTTATTTCTAACCCTTACATCCTTCTTACTTATTACACAATAACATCTAAAATCTAACTAGTATGTAAACAAGGCCTTCATAACAACAACAAATTCATAGTGTAGGATATTTATTTATAGATTAAAAGAGGGGTGATGCAATATTTTCACCTCTTCCTCTTCATCATCTAATGAATCTTGATCAACATCCCCCAAATAATTGATATACTCTTCTTCCTCATCCTCAATAATTTTGCCTTGATGGTTTGTATATATCAGATATGTCCACTTTAGTTATATTCTAAATGAGTGAATATCCCTTCAGAACTCCTTGTAAAATTTAGTACATAAATCCTTTACCTCATCCTTGGTTGTATGAAATTTGAGTTGTTTCTTAGATAAAATCCTTGACATATCGGAAACATATGCAAAACTTGACTAAATATTTGATACCACTTGTAGCATTCTAAATAGTTAAAAAAAGGAATTATAAAATATAGAGAAAAATACTAATAAAAAATACATGGGAGTGCCTACTGTAGAAATTAAAATTTGGCAATCTATCCTTTGGCACTTCTGATCTTGACATTATACACTTATTTGGACAAAAACACTCTCCTCACTCTTTCTTAGCACACCCTGATAACACTTCATGCACTTGTTTATCTTTGCACACCTCTTTGTCATCAGTATCTAAAGATTAACCATCCAGGATTAGGTCCATGAAGTAAAAAATGTCTATTTCAGTCAGGTTATAGAAGTATATCCTGACCCTAATGTACAATTTTGGACCGATATGTTTAAAGTAAATTCTTTAAATTCTATAACAATATTACGAACAATTATACCCCCTTGATTATAATTTTATGACATAAACTCCTTCAAAATCATATATAATAAAGTAAATCATACCTCATTTAGGGACCTAGCGCTTTATAAACTCCTCACACACAAGAAAGAAATAAAGGAACTCAAAGCTCCCTAAATAGAGAAATTTAACTCATGCAAATCCATTAGGACAACACCCTATACTAGTCTAAAGTATCCCCCCATTTATAGGAGTCTCCATCTTCATCCTATAAACAAGTAAAGTGACCCTTCCCAAGTATTTGAGCAAGTGTGAAACTCGAGCGAAGTATTGTCAAAACATGATTGTCAAGTCTGATTACACTATGATAGATATATCATGCTAGGAGAATGAATTACGGTTTGGTCCCTTTTATAATTAGTGGTGATTTCTCTTATGCACAGGGGTGCACACAACCCACCTAATTTTTTTTTGCAATAACTCTTTCTTACACTATAAGGTTTTGAGGTTTTGAGTAAATTTTACAGAGCTATTCTAAAGGTAAGCAAAGAAATACCGACACACAAAGAAATACATTTCTAAGTAGGAGAAGAACTTAGGATGTTGCAGACCCATATTCCAAGTAGGTCTAAAACTGTATGTAGGGGTAGAGACTGTATGTGTGCTAAATATATAGTTGCACAGTTTTGACCAAGTTGAATTTCATGCTACAGTTTCATCACCAAATCATTTCCAATTCCAGATCTATTTGTTCCTACCCTTAGACCACCCAGACTCTTCCAAATCCACACAGAATCAACTATGTGCACTCTTTCCCTTTTATTTTCATAGTTTCTAGATCAATATTCATTTTGAAAAGTTTTATTCTAATTTTTGCAATTAATGTTGGAAATTAATTAAATCAGAATATCCACATGTAACATGATTCATCATTTATATATATGTTAATTAAAACATTTAAAACTTTAAAATGGTGAGATTTACTAAAAAAGGTGAAATCATTTGGTGAACCTGACCCTCTATAAATCATGTTAGGGATAAACGAAAATATATTTGGATCAATCCCATAGAATCGTTGTAACAAGAAATATGAATAGAAAATACAGAAACAAAAAACACAATAAGAAGACAAGATTTAATGTGGTTCACCCAATGTGGGCTACATCCACCAAGAAACAATTGCCCAGATTTTGTTATGAGCCAACAAGAATATAATCCACTCTCAAATCAGTATTATTACAATTAAAATGCAAAGATCTTGTTTGGAGCTATGCTCAATAAACTCTCTCTCAAATTCACACTTGAATTCAATCACCCATATATTTCCATAATGTGTGTCTAGCTATTTATAAGCACATCAATATGTAATTTTCTAAGTAGTTTTACAATACCATGGGTACCAAAACCATGGGCTAAGAAAGTGATCCATAAACCTATGGGTTAAATACCACTCATATAATTAATACATCAAAATACCACATTGTTGGTTACTCCCAAAAAAAATCTCAAGTGCTTCCAGCCCCGAACCCTGGTGAGAATACATGAAGAGTGTATAGTAATTTTAGTGTACAATTTACAACACAAACAATGCTACACAACCTAACAAATAGAACATAATATCTCTAACCCTAGTGTACCTAGGGTTTCATTCTTTGGTTTTGATCCTCAATCTTTTTTATTCATCATGCCCCTTATTTTTAAATTCTATGGTCTTCATCTCTGGCCTAGGGTTCCCAATTCATTTTTTAGTAGTGCTATTATCCCTCTAACGAGTTCCATGCCCATGCTATGAGTTTGAATGGTCCCTTATGTCGATCCCAATTTTTATATGGATGATATATATCCTACTTACATTGAAATTTAATATAAAATCACTTGTGTTACTATTGATCATCCACCTTGGTTTCATTCAACTACATTCAATGCAGAAACCACATGATGCAATAAATAACCAATTAGGGAAAATCCACTATTTCCTCCCCCACCCTATGCTCTTGTGGCTAAAGCTAATGTTCCATCTAAAGGGTATGACTTAATTGAAAACTCAACAATACACATGCTAAGATATTTATACGTGAAATACTTCAAAGAGCCCTTTGTCTACAAAGACATGTTGCAGAACAATTTGCACTCTTTCACATTGGCTAATGAAACTCATCCATCTGCCTTCACCTATCTCATGGTTACATACAATGCACTTGACAAGGCTATTACTTTTAATCCATCTGATCTCCCACCTAATATGGAATGAATTGATTTCTACCTTTATTCATCAATTCACGCATTCAAGGATTATTTCTCAAAAGGGTTTTAATAAATGGATTTGGTCTAAACATGTGTTCTAAATTATTACTTATATAGATGGGTATTTATCCTCTTGGAATCAATCATTATCCCACTATTGTGTGAGGTTTTGATGACATAACACATTATACACTCAACACTATTGCTTTTGATCTACTTGCCCTAAAATAACTAAGTACCTAAGGTGTGAAGCCTTGTGGTGCGCGGAAGTAGGGTGCAAAAGCACCTGAAGGAGTAGTTCTTGGAGAGGAACGAAGGCTCGCACCCAGTCAGGATGGATTTGAGATGAAGTGAGTTTTGGACAACATGAAAATATGCACATAGGGAGTGAATATAAAAGTGACCAGATACAAATGTGGATAAGCTATGGAGACTTGTGGCTCAAGGAAAGGATATTCTAGGGCATCAATATGGTTATCATGAAAGGATAAGGAGTCGAGGTTGTTAAGGATTAGCTGGAACATGCATGCTAAAGGAACTCGATTGAGGGAAATGCATGATGACATCTAGCATATTCTTGGGTAGTGGTAGAGCAATCATGAGAGGATTCCTTCAGGATTTCGCAGGTAATGATGAGTGATTGAGAGAAGATTCCTTCTTGTTCTTCATATGGATGGTTTTCTAGTAAGGTTGGAGGAGAGGAGACTAGTTAGTATGTGTGTGTAGATGTAGGTGAGGACAAGAGAAAGAAAAATATAGAGGTATTGGGTAATGTGTAATAACAGGATCTATAATGTATAAAATCCCTATTACTATGAACGTTCCTAGAGATGGAACCCTTTTTGATGTAATCTTGGCTACTGTATTTGATTAATGAATATAATGAAGAGTTTCAAAAGCACTCATGTGATGGATCTTGATTTGTACCTTTCCTTTATATTTATGTGTGTGTTACAGGTTTTTGTTGATATTATTCATGGTTTGATTCTACTTTCAATTAGTTGATCATGTTATACCATGCTCTGATGCATTAGACTAGGACTAGTTCTTTATCCCAATTCCTAGAATGGGTATGTTCATTCCATGTTTATGCAAGTGCTCCCTTACCAAGGGTGATCATTCTCACAAAGATCACATAAAGGAGGGGCTCGACACCTATGTGTGCCTCAGGTGAGCTTCCAGACCAATCTGGATGATATGTCAACGCGTTTGGGGCTAGTTGTTAAAGCAAGCAGTGAAAAGAGACTACATCTTGGTTCCGTTGCCGGGACCTCTTTTCAAATTTGTTGTGAGAATGGTGCATGATGACAGAGAACTTGACCTTGGAAAGTGTCAAAGCATGGCTTAAAAGCACGGAGGATGAGTTTTCTCAGAGATTTAATACTGGACTTGAGTTTGATGCACGTAAATGGGTAGAAAAACATCTGTATCATGAGTTGTATGAGACCTTATTTTGTTGTTTTCTAGTGGAGTTGTATGAATGGATTTCGACATATGCATCTAGATCAATATGGTACTATAGACCTCATGTTTGGACCCATGAGGAATATCAGTGGTTGCATGATGCCGATCTGACATGGACCCATGTTGTTGATCACTGGTGGAGTAGAGTGCTGACTAGTTATACCTTGGAATACACTATTTCTACGTATTCTTTCCTAGAGATTGCTGAGTTTGAGTTCTTGAGGGAGCCAAGAGGATCATTCTTGCATGCTATCCCTTTAGCTATAAAGATCCTGATCATTACACTGAGTTTGGAAGCATTTCCTATGGCCGGCTAAGCTTCTTCTGAGTGTTGGGTGAGGAAGCTAGAGTGGAGGAAGATGGTGGACCTTGTGGCTGAAAAGGAGAGGGAAGAGAGACGAATTAAGTATAATGAGGCTTGGGAGAGGGAGTTGACAAGACAACGTGAAGCTATGGGAGTGATGGATTTATGGAGGCAGACATTGCGGGAAGGATTTGAGGTTCACGTGGAGGACATGGAACCTGAGCAGTCTGTGCTACCCCATCTTGGCAAGCATGGAAGAGAAACCCCCTTAGCTTCTGGAGAGATCTCGTCATATGAAGAAAGGAGAAGAGCCATTGGTGCACATCTGAATCCACCTAGTGACCAACCCTTGGCGCTTAGTTTTCCAAATCCAGAGATAAGTATTACTAACCCTAGTTGGTATTGGTGGAAGTAACCGATCAACACCTAGGAGGTATAATTTTTCATTTGGTACATCCATGGCTACACAATCATTTCCTGTGTTCAGAGGTATATTGTCTGGTACAACATTTGGAAAAAGTACAGGTACACAAAGCTTGGGTATCACGTCTGGAAGTGGCGTGGGACACACATCTGGTAGTGGTGCAGTATCACAGACTGTTGGCATGTTTAGTGAACAGTGGGGACACAAGGTGACCACTTCAAGGACCTTTTCTAGCTATGGGAGGTGGATCTGGTGGGTCAGGTGGAATAGGAACTAGCGGACCTGGTGGACCTGGTGGATCTAGAGGATCTGGTGGGTTAGGAGGAACAAACGCTGGTGGATCTAGTGGATTTGGTGGTGGAGGAAACACTGGGGGGAATCCAGGTTCTGGATCAGGTGGAAAGGGCCTCAACCACCTCAACAAGTGTTCTTTGAAATGTCTTTGCATCTTCCATATTACAAAGGTGTTCAGGATGCTACAGAGCATATACAAAAATGTGAGTTACTATGTCATGTGAAGGGGATCACTACCCTGGAATGGAAGGCAAGTTAATTTCAATGACGTTACAAGGGCGTGCACATAGTTGGTACCAAAGTATGACCCTCACCAGATAATAGTAGATTATATTACACTGCATAATGCCTTATTTGCTGAATTCCATATTCTTGAGTTTGAATAGAAAAACATTAGCATGCTAAAGAAGATTCAACAAGGTATGGAAGAGAGTGTGCAAGAGTATGATGCACACTTTAAGAATATTTTTTCAAAATTGTCTTATCATATTCATCCTTCTCAGCATGCTCAATGGTTTGTTGGAGGATTAATAACGACCTTCAGGAGAGCGTTGTCACATAAGACTTTCACAGACCTGCGCAAGGCCTTGGAGGTTTCCCTATGCACTAAGGCTATGGGAAGTATGGATACTGGTATTAGTACTTTTATTGAAGCTTAGATTATTGCAATGGAAAAATAGCTAGAGAAGCTATCTGTAAACTCATCTCATGAGACTTGCAGTGGCCTATGGTGCACAAATTGTGAGGTAGAGGGGCATACAAAGGAAAATTTTCCTCAGAGATTGGTATGCACCATGATGGTAGACTGTGATATTTTCCATGGAGATCATGATGCAAGTAGGTGTCTGCTACTGCAGCTTGTGATCCGTAAGAATGTGTCTTGCTATTGCAATATTTACACCTCTGCTACTCATGACACTAAGGATTGTAGATTGATTGATCAGATACATGATGCCATTGATATTAGTGTGCGTCATACTAACCATTGGAAACAATTCCAAGGATGATGGTCATCACTATGAAGGGCGCGTGGATGGAGGAGCTCGTGGAAGAGGCTTTTGTAGAGGATTTAGAGGTTGTGTCAATTATGGAGGTAGAAGAGGTGAATTCCCTCGCGGAACTTGTTATAATTGTGGGTCCACATAGCATTACAAGCACGAATGTCCTGACATACTACAATGATTCTTGGTGTGGGAAGAAGGAAAAGTATGAGGAGTGCCCAAAATTATTTGAACACATGAGCTAGCAACAATAGAAAGACAAGGGCGTCAGGATGGTAAGCGTGAAGAAAGAAGACTCCCAGTGAATGCTAAGGGTGGTGTGTGATTCAGAATTAGAACCTGTATTGGTGATGACGTGAGCTGAGGCTACATGCGCTAGGGAAATACCAAATTAGAGACCACTAGTTACAAGGGAAGAGGTGGTATATGGGAAGTATCTAGACCCTGCTCATCAAAAGGAAGTTTATCAGGAGACCATGGATGTGATTTGAAGCCTACAAGGAGAGATCCATTACCTAAAGGAGCAGTCATGGAAACTAGAGAAAAAGAAGAGTGTTGAGGCTCCATAAAAGGATATGGATGATGTCAAGGAGGTATGCAAGATGTTGAGGTAAGAAAATATCATCCCCTTACTAGGAGAGTGGTTAAGAGAGAAAGTACCAAGCATTAGAGAAGAGCATGAAAGGTAGGTTTTACATGCTAATATGCCTCCTTACAACATTGAATATGATAAGGAAATTACCCTGAATGTCATGGTTAATGGATGAATCCTAAGAAATATCCTAATTGACACGGGTGTAGAAGTTAACGTTCTCACCTTGGATGTATGGAATCAAATGGGAAGGCCCCCATTACATCCATCTTCAAATGTGATGTATATGGAGAACAAGACGAAGGCAATGCCCATTGGAGTTTTGAAGGATGTTGTTATCACTATCCAAGGGGTGAAATTCACTGGAGACTTTGAAGTCTTGGTGTTTGCTGAGGCAGAAAAATTTCTAGCGTTACTTGGGCACCCCTGGTGCTATAAGAACAATGTTGAATTATGTTTCAATAAGGGGTATATAAGTTTTGAAAACAAGGAGGAACATGTTATCATCCCATTGACAGATGGAAATTCAGCGCCCTATACTGAACCCTTGGGAGAAGGAGATATAGATAGAATATATGTGTGCACTATCAGAGACCCTGAAGTTGTGCATCCTATGGAAGGGGTTATTCAGTGGGAAGACACTCAATCTGTAAGTGATACCACTAGTGTAGCATGTGATAATTGGGTGCATGGGACATATGAGTTAGTCAGAAGGAAGTTAAGAGGCTCTGTGATGAGAGTAACAAAGGTGCACTCAGTCAAGCACCTAGGAGGAAAGAAGTTGCCAAGTTATACTGGGGGATCCGACCCTGATGTTTTCCTATGAGAAATGGAGACCCAGTGGAGATGTGAGATTGAAAGGAGAAGGATGCTTAGCTATACCTTGCTCGGGACCACAACACGTTGGTGGGTGACCCATTGCAATAACCTTCTAGAGTGGTGTGAAGTGAGAATCACGTTCTCTATTAGGTTTTTCTAGAGCAATGCACCTACTATCATACAAGATTATCATGGGAAGGAACCTGCCTCGTTTCATGTCCAAGCATGTGAGAAGGCCTGGATGGAAGGCATGAAAGCCTTTCCACCTTCTTTATGGGTGCATAAGTTGTACTCCACCTTACAAGGTTACGCACATGCATGGTACATTCACTCAGAGATGTGCCGTCAGACAGGAAACTGGCAGGAGTTGACGACTGATCTCCTTCAAGCTTTCAAATATCAGAGTACTAAGCCATTGGTGGATGAGGTGTTGCAGGTTGTTAAGCACCTAACTATGGGAGATAGTGCCATGGAGGAGGATAGAATACTGGAATTATTGGGTGAACCTGGCTTAGAAGTGCACTTTGATGAGGAATAATTAGAGGAGATACAACTTGAGCGCGCATGCATGGAAAAAGAGAAAGGAAAGTTGGTCTATGTGATCGATGGTGAAGAAGTGGAAAACTTGGATGTTAACCATACTATGGGTACATGTGAGGTTATGGATAGTGCTGATGAGAAAGTGCACCTACCATGAACCCCTGAAAACTAAGAAGGTTAACATTGGTTCTGAGGTGGAACCTAAGGAGGCTACTATCGGGACTACTGGTAAGAGAAGGAGGTTTCGAATATCATTGATCTGTTGCATGAGTTTTAGGATTTATTTTTGTGTGGGTACCATGAGCTTAAGGGAGTTAACCACTCTTTAGGGGAGATGCAGATTAAAATAAAGGAGGGAATGTGCCCAATTAAGAAGATACCTTACTGGATAAATCTGAATCTACGCATCAGGGTCAAGGAAGAGATTGACAAGATGATAGCTTCAGGTATCATTGAGGCTATTGAAGAATCAAAATGGATAAGTCCAATGGTCATTAACATTAAGAAGGATGGGAGGATAAGGATTTGTGTTGATTATAGGGATCTGAATGTGGTATGTGTTATTGACCCATTTCCAACCCCCTTCACTGAAGAGATCCTGGAAGGAGTAGCTGGGTGCGAGATCTATTCTTTCACAGATGGATTCTCAGGATATCATCAAGTTAGAATTGCAAAGGAGGACCAAGAAAAGATAACTTCGCCACTGAATGGGGAAGTTTTTCCTACACGGTCATGCCTTTTGGACTGAAGAATGTGCTTGCTGTGTTTTCACGCATTGTGGTTCAGGCATTTCAGGACTTCATCCACAAGTTTCTACAAGTCTACCTGGATGACTAGACAGTATATGGATTAGTGAGGGACCATTGTGACAATTTGAGGCTGATGTTTGAAAGATGTCGGTAGTTGAGGATATCCCTCAACATTAAGAAATGTGTTTTCGCTACTCCATTTGGAACCCTGTTGGGACATATCATATGTAAGGAAGGCTTGCTGGTGGATCCTGCCAAAGTTGTCACTATTATGGGATTGGTGGAACCTACCAGCCAGAGCGCAGTGCATGGATTCCTTGGGCATATGGGGTATTACCAGAAATTTATTAAGGGGTATGCCAAGATCACCATGCCATTGGAAAAGTTGCTAAAACACAAAAGTACATTTCACTGGGGAGAGGCACAGTAGATGGCATTTGATACATTGAAGAATAGACTTATTACTGCACCCATATTACACTTTCCTTCTTGGAACAAACCATTTCATGTGCATGTTGATGCTTCATGGATGGGAATCGAGGCAGTGTTGGCACAACTGGGTGAGGGAGATGTTGACCACCCTCTTTGTTTTGGAAGCAAGAAGTTAACCCTAGACAGAACAGAACTATACTACTACTGAGTGTGAGGCATTATCAATGATCTATGTGCTACAAAAATTTAGGTAGTATCTGTTGGCAACACCTTTTATATTCTACATGGACCACATGGCATTGAAGTACTTGGTAAACAAGCCCATTTTACAAGGGTGCATATGCAGGTGGGTCCTGTTGTTTCAAGAGTTTGAGTTTATGGTTGTTGTGAAACTGGGTAAGAGTAATTTGGGACCTGACCATTTATCAAGGATTGACTCAGGGGAGGATGTGAAGAGCATTGAGGATACAATGCTAGATGCACAACTATTTAGATTGTGGCACATGCCCTCTGACTTGGAAGATATTGTTGTGTTTCTCAAAATAGGTGTGGCGCCAGAGGGAATGAAGACTTTGGAAAGGAAATAATTAGCTATACGCGCTGTGCCCTACATGCTAATTAGTGGAGACTTATACAAACTAGGCCATGATGAGGTTTTGCGCTAGTGCATGTTAGAGCATGAGCACATTATAATCATGGAAGAAGCACATGGTGGAATTGTAAGAGGACACTATATGGGGAATACAACCATGTGCAAGATCCTTCTAGCAGGATTTTGGTGGGAAATGGTTTACCAAGATTGTATCGAGTATTGCAAGGCCTGTGACCACTGCCAGTGCCTTGGTAAACCAGGGAAAAAAGATGAAATGCCATTAAGGCCGATAGCTAGCGTTGAGCCATTTGAGAAGTGGGAAATTGACTTTGTAGGCCCTATTTCACTGGCCACACGGAGGACTGGTTCGCGCTATATAATTACTTGTACTGATTACTTAACATGGTGGGTGGAGGCATCGCCTACAAGGGATTGCACTACAGCCACAACAACAAGATTCCTGTGGGAAAATATAATCAGCAGGTATGGGTGCCCTTTGAGTTTGACTAGTGACAGGGGTACACATTTCTTGAATGAGACAATTAGGATCTTGTTGGAAGAATTCATGGTGGATCGTCACAAGACTACCCCTTATCATCCTCAGGCTAATGGAACAGCCGAGGCATTCAACAAGATACTAAGTCACACGTTGACCAAGATTTTTGATGTTGGGAGACATGATTGGGATGAAAAAGTCTCAGCCATGCTATGGGCGTATAGAACAACCTACAAGAGATTGAACAAAGCCACACCATTTCAATTAGTGTTTAGCATAGAAGCCATTTTACGATAGAATTTATGCTACCCTCTCTGCGTATTGCATGTGTGTAGGAGGATTGGCTAATGAACAAGCATTACAAGAGCACATGGATAAGTTAATGTAGTTGGATGAAAGGAGATCACTTTCCAGATGGAGTCAGAAGATCGAGAAAGTGAGACAAAAATCATGACATGATTGTCACATTAAGAAGAGACAATTTGAGGTTGGGAAAATGGTTCTACTGTATGATTCTAAGTTTCTGCGCCATCCTGGGAAGCACTAAGTCCATTGGTTAGGGAAGTACATTTTGTCTTACATCCTTGATTCAAGTGCGTGCCAATTGCAAGTGTTGGATGGGACAAGGTTTCCATGATATTTCAATATGAGTAGGTTGAATCCCTACTATAAATAAGGCTTATATATGTCTATAAAATAAGGCAAATTTGTAATTATATTAGGTTTCCCTTAATGCTTTCCCCTTTTGGTTATTTCCTTTGTCATCATTTTTCATTTTTTTGTTGCGCATTGGTGCACCAGTAGCTAATTGCATTAGAAGTGGTTCTATGTGCAGAGGACTGCACATACATTTTTGTGTGGGGTGGATTGGAAGATATGCTTGGATATGTTTAAAAAATTCCTTCGACAAGGAACTATTGGGAAACTCATTCTGAAGATAGAAGAATGGGTGGTATGGTGGATTAAGGTGTTTGGATTTGGGAGGTTATAAAGGTGTGTTGAGAGAAGTTTGAAGACCAAAAAGAGGAGAAAGATCACGTAATATAACATAAGGTAGGTAGCACCATGGGAAATTACTTGGTAGTCAACGCAGAGGTTATGTACTTTAGCATGGTGACGTGCACGAAGGAGGTCTGTGGTAGTGAAGTAGTGTTGGAGCACTAGAAGGTTATAGCTATGATGTGTGAAGGGAAGTCGTGAAAGTTAAGTTGAGTAAAATAAAGTACTCTATTAAAAAGAGACGTTGAGACACGTGGTCGGAAGAACTTTAAGGTGCTAAAAAGTATAAATAGAAGGGTAAGGGTAGTCATTTTGACTACTTTTCCTTAGAGAATTTATTTGTGTGCTAATGAGCTTGAAGTGAGATGAGGGTTTTATGAAGGAGAGCGAAGAAATTATCACGAACCAAAGTGATTGTGTGAAGCTGTGGAGTAATCTTGTGGTGCAAACAAGAGGGAAAATGAGACAACATGGAAGGAAGGGGTTGTGTGAGAGAGAAGTGTGGAAGTCGTAGAGTTTGGGAAAATGTAGGAGACATTAAGAGTACCTAGGGCATGAAGGAAAGGAGGAGGAAGATGGCACTGAAGAAGGCCCGTATAAAGAGACCTAGTGGTGGAAAAGGAGGATCCTGTGGAAATTTACTCAGAAATGCAGTACCCTCATGGAGTTATCAAGGCAGAAAAGTGGAGCTCGAAGCTATACAAATGCAAAATCAGCGAGTATAACCACATATGACAAGTGAAATGAGAAGTTGATGAGGAAGACTTGGTTTTGGAAACTTTGATGGTAGACAAGCTCGGAAACCCTAGGGTTGATGACTCAGTATAACAAGAATTGCAGAAGAATAGAGTCTTACAGTTGTGGGAGCTATCTTTCTTTGCGAAACCCACCCTGTTATTCAGATGGTTAATGTTGTGGGTGCATGAGGACTTATTTTATTTTGTGGGGTGAAGGATGAGGATAACAGGCCACTTGATTAGGATAGTTACAGGCCTGAAAAACACCAGTGAGGACATGGCACTTGATTTATGTGCCACTGCCAAGATTGAGGAGCTAGCGAAGAAATTGAACTACGAGAAGGGAGGTAGGGCGCAAGTAATTGCAGATCTCTTAGACCTAGCATTGAGAGTCACCTCCCATCTCATTAGCTAGAAATTGGGCATGTTAGAGAGATGGGAAGACATTAACAGGAGCTTCTTATACATGGCCTATAGAGTGTCCAAGTAGGCACATTACAACTTTGCAGAGTTCATCACAAAGGGCATTGTTGAGGAAGCACTAGTGCAGAACGAGGTAGGAGCAAAGATAACATGGGGATACATTCTACTATTGATTGTGATCTAGGAGATTGGTGTCCCAGATGGACTAGTTGGGAAATTTTGGGTTTACCCACCCACTCACGCATCCCCTGCAGTCCAATTCACAAGGTTCACCTGTGATGGGACCATCTTGAGTGCTTACAAGGCTCAGATGAACAGGTGGTTTGAGTGATTGTGTGAAGCTTTTGAGAATGAGTGGCACATCCCCCATGAGTTACCACAAGTTGTTGGGGACTAGGTAAAGTTTTCCGTCACACAACATTTTTGTCTGGAAAAATTTATAATGGCCAAGGGAGAGATGGGGCCATGGTGCAAACTCCCCTTCGTATTTACTGCCAGATATTTGAAGTGTGCCATCAACTAGATAAAGGATGTGTAGAAGTTGGTTTTTGATGTGGAAAAAGTAGATGTTGATGTCCACACATTGTGTGCAACATAAAAATTTGGCACTTGACTTGCTTATGTTGAAGTTTTGGAGCCATATTTTCTGGACTTACACCCTCAAGTCAGCGTTACCATCAAGGGGTATGTCCATCGGGTGTTCATGCAGCTGCACCCCAAAAACACAAGGGGGGATTGAGGTGGAGGTTATAGAATCTCCCTTTCCAAAGCCATGGGAGACACCAATCCTGCCCATGAAAGTAGTGTAGGAAGAAGAGGAAGAAGAAGAGGAACAAGATGAGGGAAAGTTAGATACTTCCAGGAAAAGGAAGTACTACACGTGCCATAATGGGAGAAAGGGTGCCAACACTTCACAAGGTAGCACCGAGGATTCATTTCTAGGGTGAGGAAGGGAAGGAAGAGGAGGAGTTTGAAGAAAATAAGAGGAAAATAAAAGATACATCGAGCTCCACTACAGGCTCGGAGGAAGGAGAAGAGGAGGAAAACACCACCTTCAAGGAAAAGTTAGAGGCAGAACTTGAGGAGTAGGAAGCCGTAGCTAGAGCCAAGGTTGAGGGCAAGGTGTATGAGAAAGGGAAGGAGAAATATGTAGAACCAGAGAAAATCCCAATGCATGTGTGAGGCCTCCCCAGCATAGACGCACCAGCCCAGGAGGAGGAGATCAAGGGGAATCCTTCACTATAAAGGAGGATAAAGGATTTACCCCATGATCAAAGAAGCAAAGGACCAAGCACAAGGAAATTAGGAAGAAGTGGAATCCCTTGTACCCACATATGGAATTCGTGGATGACCCCATGAAGGTGTTGTGCGTGAGGTTCCAGGCCACCCTCCCACCAGAAAAGTTGCATGGATGGGATTTGATGGACCAAGACGGGGGTGTGCCCAGGACCAGGAAGATGCTCAGCTGGAACATGCACTACCACTCCAAGGAACCTGATTTTGAGGTCAACGATCACATGATCAAGACCATTTATTTGAAAAAGAAAGGAGGAGATACATATAAGGTGGTGGATCCTAGCCACCTAACAGACGAGCAGGCATGCAATGCATTACAGAATATATCCACGGAGGTGATATGATGCAACTTGGGCACAGGAGCCATTGTTCAGACCTTGGTCATGGAAAAGAAAGAGAAGGAAAAGGAAGTAGATAGATTGTGCCAAGGACTGAAGGGTGAACAAGTGTGAACCAAGGAGGCATATGACCAAGATGGCGCCCTAGTAAAGAGCATTCTGGGACAATGTCTGACATTGGTAAGCCAGGCCAGGACCGATTACGGGGATGAAATGGAGTACCTCGAGGACCTCGTGGGGATGTTACTCATTAACATCAAGGATGGCATGGGCCCCACAAATAAAAAGTTCATAAAGGAAAAATAAGAGAACAAGGTCATCATTGAAGCCCAGATCACTGAGTTGGAAGACTTGCTCTCCCAACTTAAGGAAGCAAATATACTAGAAAATAGGGACCTTAACAACTGTAGAAAATTTTAGCCAATTATTGATGCGTGGGTGATGGAGGAGGAGGAAGCCCTCAAGGTTTTGTAGGAGACCATCCCTACCAACAAGGTGGAGCGCACGCAGTTGGTCGTTAACACCATGACCCAGAAGGAGAAAATCAAGACAAAGCGTGAGAAGCTGGACTTCAGAATCAACAAACTCTGAGACTCCATCACTGAACGGATGGATGAGTTCGAAGGTGTCTGCGCGGAGTTGGGGGTGGATATCAACACACTGAAGGGGAAGGTGGAAGAGATCCTCCCAAACTAGGTGCCCAGCATCGTAGGAGAAGCACCAGGAAAGGCCCTATCAGAATTGAGGGCCTGGGAAAAGTTGAAGGATGAGATAGATGTGGAGTTCCCCGAACTCCTCCAATTGGTTGCATAACATATTCCTCCATCCTTCAATTCTTTATTCAGATTCTTTCCCAACCACTATTCTTTATTCTTTGGAGCAGCATTCTTGCCTTAGCAAATTTGGGTCGACAAGTTTTTGTTCAGGGAGCGTGAAGGATTGTCGGGGCGACAACCAGTTTAGTGTGGGGTGATGTTGGACCCCTAAAATAACTAAGTACCTAAGGCGTGGAAGCCTTGTGGCACACGGAAGTAGGGTGCGAAGGCACACGAAGAAGTAGTTCTTGGAGAGGTGTGAAGGCTCACGCCCAGGAAGGATGAATTCAAGACTTAGTGAGTTTTGGACATAAGGAAAAGATGTGCATAGGGAGCGAACGGAAAAGTGACCAGATACAGATGTGGATAAGCTATGGAGACTTGTGGCTCAAGGAAAGGATATTCCAGGGCATCAATACGGTTATCATGAAAGGATAAGGAGTCAAGGTTGTTAAGGATTAGCTGGCACATGCATGCTAAAGGCACTCGATTGAGGGAAATGCATGACGACATCTGGCATATTCCTGGGTAGTGGTAGAGAAATCATGAGAGGATTCCTTCAGGATTTCACAGGTAATGATGAGCGGTTAAGAGAATATTCCTTCTTATTCTTCATATGGATGGTTTTCTAGTAGGGTTAAAAGAAGAAAATAAGTTAGTATGTGTGTGTAGATGTAGGTGAGGGGAGAGCAAGAAAAATATAGAGGTATTGTGTAATGTGTAATGGCGAGGCTCTGTAATGTATAAAATCCCTATTACTATGAACGTTCCCAAAGATGGAACCCTTCTTGATGTAATCTTGGCTACTGTATTTGATTAATGAATATAATGAAGAGTTTCAGAAGCACTCATGTGATGGATCTTGATCTGTACCTTTCCCTTATGTTCATGTGCGTGTTACGGGGTTTTCTTGATATTATTCATGGTTTGATTCTACTTTCATTTAGTTGATCATGTTATACCATGCTTTGATGCATTAGAATAGGACTAGTTCTTTATCCCAATTCCCAGAATGGGTATGTTCATTCCATGTTTATGCAAGAACTCCCTTACCAAGGGTGATCATTCTCACAAATCTCACATAAAGGAGGGGCTTTATGCCTATGCGCACCTCAGGTGAGCTTCCAAACCAATCTAGATTATATGTCAGCGTGTTTGGGGTTGGTTGTTAAATGTACCTCCACATGTTGAGTCACATGCATAAATTCCTCTTACAAATCCATCGAGATCTTATATCCATATCACACCACCACTTGATACTCCTAATCTATTAAATGGTTCTACGTAACATCCTGATGCACCTGAGTATGCTATTAATAGTGATAACTATATACTTATACTCACATATGATAATTTATGCAAACTAAATTTTAATCATATTGATACATCTGAATATATGTTTCATTCTCTCTTTGTATCTACTATACATGGGCATTATCAGCTTAAGGAAACTTCTAATAGTGCTAACAGTTTGCCTCTTTTTATCATATTGACTCTAGTGATACACACACTGATCCTATGACTAATACAATCAATACTTTGGATGATTCACATCTATTTTGATCCAAAAATTAAAAATTCACTTTTAACTGACTTACAAATTCCTTCTGTGCATCTAAGTTAAAAATATAGATTTAATTAAGTCTTTTAATATCCATTAAATATCTTATTTTAATGCAGAAATAGTGAGTTTGAGTCTGAATGTCTTCGAATGATCGTACTACAAAATGAGAATGGATTTACTATTAAAAATCCTACTTCCTCAAAATAAATTGAATTAAAATAATTATTGTGCTCAATTAAATAGTTTCAGCATAAAATCAGAGAAAAAAATGACACCGATATGTTTACAGGGTTCAGAATACTTGACCTATGTCCTCAGGTTCACAGTGAACCGATCCATTAATAATGTTTAAAATGAAAATACAATAACCTTTACATTTAACCAATAGTGAATCAAAACCTACAAAAATGTGATATCAAACCTTTGAAGGATGTTAATGGATCTCTGCCTCTATCCTTCACCTTCCTGATCCACTTGCACCTATGTCTCCCTTGGGTTTTACGCCTTTATGTGACTTAAACAGGAAAAAAATATGTCACAAAATCTCCAAAACTAAAAAATTATCACACCATCATGATCATCTCAAAATTATGAACAATTTTCATATATAACTTGAGATTTGGTTTTGAGTGGAAGTGCCTCAAAATTCAAGTTTTCTCCAAACTGCCTCGTTCTACCTTCTACACAGTCTCTGCCTCTGTCCTGTACAAAAGGTATTAAGCTTGTTTTATATTGTTTGGAGCTCCATGGGTGCAGCGGTTGGGTGCATATCCTTTTACACCAGTGACCCAAGTTCAATCCTCCTTAAGCGCACTTGTTTATTCCCATTTGGGAATCAATCCCACATTTGGAGCTTGAGAGGATATGTTTGTATTTAAATAAGGGGCATTGTGCATAGTTTATTGGCTTAAGAGCCATTTTAGCAGGTGCATTGGTTGGCTAGCCCGTGGAATGGATAAATTGGGGTGAGTTGGTTTAGCATTGTAAGTATGGACGCGTGGAAGGATAAGGTAGTGTGGAGAGATAAGTTTTGAATAATATGCGTGTCAGATTTAATACAATGAGTAGCAATTTATATAATGCGTTAGACATAAAAGATTAAGCGGCCAACCTTGGTGAAATAAGGGGCTAACTCGTTCAAATATGTTATGACTTGGAATCACATAGTGACATAGAAAATATCATGGTGAATAATTACACAAGTAATATAAAAAAATTGACCATTACCATAATAATAAAATATGGCAAAATAAAATCCACTTGTCGATCCTTAATAGGAAAATTGAGTGAATTCAAACTCATGGTGGCTTGAGGCACCACGCTGGTGATGATATAATCATCCTCACGATGGCTAGGCTCCCTTCCATTACAAAAGTTGAGCCTCTTATTTCAATGAGCAACTTTTACGCCTGACGAAGAACGGAAGTCGCAAACCAATACTTTGTTTTTCTCCTTTCTTCTTTTCCCACCTGTCCATTTTTGACTGAGCCACTTGGCCATTTTTGCACACGTACACATCAACTTGCACTTGTTGACCTATGTTGACCATCGGATTGACCAAACTTTGAATAAACCTAACTTGAGCTCAAAGTATCTATTTTTTGTGTTCTTATAGTCATTAGAAAGCTCTCTAAAGGATCTACAGCACTGGCACAATTTAGGGAAATTTAGGGAACATTTGACACTGAAATTGATCCCCTGATCATATTTCAATTCCATCTCATCTTGATGCACTACGTGACTTATTTTCTATTTAAATTGATCAAGGTATCATCACATTTCCTTCTAAGCTTCATCGTTATACCCATAAGATCTCTAGACATCTCATGCTTCCTTATTGTGATTACCATTGTGTTATAAGTCATGAAACCAATAATTTTCAAGCGTCAACTAATGAAATTAGAGATATCAAACATAATGACACTATTGTTATCTTACATAATACATCATTTCCTTTTGATTGAAATAATCATTTTGATACACTTACTAGCATTATTTATTTTCATGAGTGACTTGGCTGCACATGCCTCTTAATCTCAAATAAAAAAAAAACATTTGCACTTATGAGACCTTGACTACCCTAGGACTCACACCATCTAACATTACACCTCTCAATACTGCTATTAAGTATCAATGGTAAATTATGCTCATGATATCCTTTGGGTTTTGTATTATCACGATAAAATTTTGGGTTGCTCTTGACTCCCAACCTACCCCATTGGATTTGGATAGATATTGGTTGTGGCGTATTTCTGGTATTGTTGACGAGCACAACACTAGCATCAATTTACCACTTACTAAGTTAGAATGAACACTATTCACACTTATCTTTTCCTGATTATCATCCCAACATGACACATTGGACTGATGTTATGCAAACACAAGGTCCCTCTTACACTAATGATGAATAAATAATGGCACTTAAGTACTTCCCTGAGATGGATTTGTTTGAGTCGCACACTCAAATTCTTTATTATACACATCTCAAAAGAGAGGGGAAACATCTAGGTTTATTCTACATTTCTAGAACACACATGCATTTTTTAGGCACAAACATATGAAGAGGGAAACAAAAATATCTCAAAATTAGACTCAAACAAAGGAATTCAACAAAATATCAATAGGGTTAGAAATGTATAGCCTATTCAAGATTATACAAATGGTTCTAGTCCTATTAAATGGTTTTTTCGAGGGGAATTTTCTCCAAATATTTTAACAGTCTTAGGTTTTTCATCACTAGTACATAATTTTCTTATAGTTTCACACTTAGATTAACTCGATTTGGCACAAATTCAAAGTAAATGAAGTATTTCATTCTCTCTTTCTCAACGGTACTCAGTTTCACTTCCAATTTTGGACACATTGGGGGCATGGGTCTCCTTTCTCCACTCAAATTTTATCATGCATAAGTTTTACTCATTTTTGTGGCACATGGGAAGAGTATGGGGCACTTATTTCTCTTTTCTACTATGTGTCTTAATTTACAAATTTGGGTTTATAACCATTCATACCGGTATGGTCCATAAAGTTATGGAAGGTATAAAAGTGGATAAGTTCTTCATAGGAAGAAAGTTCCTATCATCTTTGCACATAAGGAGAAGATATCAAAGTTGTTGAATGACTTGGATATACGGTCTTATTCCTTAGCGGGGTGCTTTGGCTCCTTTTTTTTCTTCTTTTCGTCATTCACATGTTGATTTGGTACACCTAATACATCAAGCTCTCCTCAACACAATTGGGGGTTAATCATCCCTAATTATCCATCATAATTCAAAAAATCCATAATCTCCAAGGTACAAGAATGGGGGCACATTCCCTCCGCAAAAAAAACAAGTGTATTCCTTCCATGTTTGCATCTCTTTTGGAGTTTCTTGTTGCATATTTCTTTAACGTAATTTCATTACATTTGAGTTATGGTTAAATTTCCTATCTTAGGAATTGAATACACTTTGTGTGGTAGGTTTCATTTTGGAGAATGCTAACACCAACACAATGGGATACTGCAGGACGAAGTTATTGTGAGAAAAGATAAAGTGTGTAGATACACATGTTAGAGTTCAAATTTGAACCCGTCCTAGATCACAATAATCTAGGGATTTGATGCAACATGGGATTGTCTTCAAGTTGTGGGACTTGAACTAAGACATACCTCCAGAGAAGGTTGGTTCCTCTACTTATTCCTATTGTAAACTACTCCTAATGTTGGAAATTAAATTATCTAATCCTAAACTAATTTTCGAAAGGACCAAAGTTATAAGGAATTGCATAAATTGAAAGCCTATACTACATGAGGTGATAACACCAAAAATAAGGGGGAAGATACTTTTGAAAGAGAGAAAGTGGGGAAAAAACAATGATGGAAAGGGTATAGATGATAACCACAATCCAAAATAACATCTAAATTTCCATTTTCACAATGCACAATAGACATAAATTCTATAACAACACACACAACATAACTGCAAGTAAATGAAAAGGTAAGGAAACATAATAAAATACCAGCTAAGGCAGGATAGAGCCACAAAATCAGTAATTTTATTCCTTGAAGATCATGCATAGATCATTACAGTGGAGGGAGAACTTGTGAATTCATTACATAAATCTAATCCAAGGTCTGTAACTCTTAGAAAACTTGTGCAACAGTTAGAATGATGCCCTTTTATTCCCAAAGTATCCAACATTACAAATGAGCATCACTTTACAATATATTGAAGAAAAATGAGAGGAGGGAAACCCAAAATTATGTCCTCACTCACCAACAACATACATTAATTGACTAGAAATCAGCATGGGCAACCTTGCAATTCCATCCCACATGTCCTTTTCCTTGTGGAAGAAGAAATGAGCACCATACTTCATTAAATATGGTTGTTTAACTACCTGGAGCTATGTATTTTAAATGCTAGCGATTTTTTACAATTTTTCATATATCAAACCTCAATAACATTAAGAAATACAATTTTTGTGATGTAGAGGATGTCGAGACCTTTCCAAAAAGTCTAATTTTGTGAAAATTGGAGTTTTGGGTCAAACGTTATGCCCATTTGAAGTTCTGGGAGTCGGGGGTTCGACACGACTCTCAAAATCCACATTTAACTGTTAATTTTACCCTTTTCCCCCTTATGCAGGTATTTCAGGTATTTTTTACCCATTGGGAACATGTGGTACATAGGTCTCTAGGGCCTCAGATCTCCGCTTCCTCCACAATACACTACCTCAGCCTTGTTATGCGGAAATCTCACCTCCGCTGGGAACTTGTATCCCTACGGTCCATTTTCCTTCTGAGCCTCGCGAGCCCACATCGGTTGTACCATGAACACATCATCCTCCCTTAATCTTTGCAATGTGGTAAATTCAGACCCATGGGGAATGAGTGATCCCACATAACTTATTCCGCCCGGGCTACAAAAACCTGACTTCATCGTATATACTGAACTCGCCCCAAATCCTTTGTTTTTTGGGCTAAATGAAAATGTAGCGAACTTATGAGCACTTGTTCCATCTGATTCCCTTGTACCCGCAACTCACTCTGAACTTGAAATACTCTAGCTCCTTTATATTTTGGCCAAATTGGTAATCCAACGAACTGGGGACCCAAAGGAACTTATACTGCATATTCCTTCCAAAGCTGAAATTTTCACATTACACTAACGTATTCACATTGCAGACCCAAATTAAAGGTGGAGAACCTTTGTTCCACTTGCACTTATTCCATCCATAGCCCCTAGACCAGGAATACACTAAAATAGCCATTTTTCTCATTTTTACCATTTTTATAAACTTTTGGCCAATTGTTTTGGATTTTTCTTAGGTGGGGGAGTTAGGAGAATATGATAGAATGCCCCAAAATCCAATTTACCCATTTTCCTCATATTTTGGCTAAGTGTGAAGCTCCAAATCCTGGAAGAATGGAAATGCACTAGAATGATTCCAAGTGCCCACAAATCATGAAAATACCTGAAACTTATAGATTCTCCATTAAAGATTCATAAAGGCCCAAGTCAAAACTTCTAAGTTTATCATTTTGTGCATGCAAAAATGGACAACAACACACTTATGTATCTTTTCCTTTAAGCATGTAATTTCATTTCATACTTAAAGGGGGGAATTTAAACACTCAAATTTTGCAATCTATCATTTAACACTGTTGATCTTGACATTGCACACTTGCATGCACAAATGCACTCTCACCACTCTTACTTAACACACCCTTATAACACTTCTTACACTTGATTATATTTGCACACCTCTTTTTCATCATCTTATTAAGTTTAACTACATAAAATACATTTATAAACATCCATGCTTAGGTCCATGAAGTCAAAATGATATTTTCTCCCTATGGTTTGGAAACATCGGTTTCAGTTGGGATGTAGAACTATATCCTCACCCTACTATATGGTTTTGGACTGACATGTTTTGAGTTAATTATTTCAATTCTATGACATTATTATGAACAAATATACCCCTATGGTCATCCTTTCATTACATAACAAAATTCAAAAGCATATATAAACAAGTAAATCATACCTCATTTAGAGACTTGGTGATTTCAATTTTTTGTGAATTGTTTCTTTCCTTTTAAAGTTTTAAGAATGTTTAACTAACATACAGGTTGATATTCTAACTTAATTAATTTCCAACATTAATTGCACAAATCATAATAACGCTTTTCAAAGTGACTATTGATTTAGCAACTATAAAAACATAAGAGAAATTTTGTACTTAGCTGATTTTGTGTGAATATGGAAGAGTGACAGTGAGCTGAATACAAAAACAAGTTGATCTGAGATTGTAAGTGATTCATTACAGAGAGTGGCATCTACAACAAAACTAGGTCAAAACCATACAACTAGGTCAAAAGAACCCATACGGTCTTGACCCTTTTGTGCGGTCTTGGACCTACTTGAAATCTAGGTCTACAACTTCTTAAGTTATTTTCCTTGGTGTAAATGAATTTCAATGTGTGTTGGTCTTCTTAGTTCACCTTTAGAATGACTATGTAAACTTTGATCATACCCTAGAACCCTTGTAGTGCAAAAAGGAGTTCCTGTAAAACAAAGTTAGGTGGGTTGTGGGAACCCCTATAGACCTCCGATGTCGCCACTACTTTACACACCATTCTTCTAAAATATGATATCTACCATAGTGCAATTAGAACGTGACAATATTTCTTTGAAATGCTTTGCTTGAGTTTCACGCTTTTCTCAAATACTTGGGAAGGGTCACTTTGCTTACTTGTAAAATGAAGATGAAGACTCCTAGACCTAGAAGGATACCTCATACCTATAGAGAGTGATTTCCTAATGGATATGCATGATTTATTTCATAGTTTAGGGAGCTTGAAGTGCCTTTTGTTCTTGCTTTTACATTAGGATTTCTTAAAGTGGCAAGTTTTTTAATGAGGTGTGATGTACTTGATTATATATGCTTCAAAAAGTTGTTATGTCATGAAAGGATAACCAAGGGGACATATTTTCTCACAATAATGTAATAGAATAAAAATAATTATCCTAAATAATGTCAGTCCAAAACCGTACAATAGGGTTAGCTTGTAGATTTCTACAAATTGGCCAAAAATAGCGGTTTTGACTAGGAGAGGAAAAACATGTTTTAAATTTAAAGGTTAGAGGATGAGTATTTCTAGGTGTATTTTATATAGTTAATCTCTAAAAATTGAGGATAGATAGGTGTGAAAAGATAATAAATTAATTGGAGAACTATCAGGGTGTGCTAAGCAAGAGTGAGGAGAGTGCATTTATACATACAAGTGTGCAATGTCCAGATCAATAGTGTCAAAGGATAGGTTTCCAAATTTGCATGTCTACATTTCCCCCCATTTAAGTATAAAATTAAATTATATGCTTAAAGGAAAAGATATTTGAGTGTGTAAAAAAACTTTTTATTTTCTCGCAATAGCTTTGTTTTACAGTATCCCATTGTGTTGGTGTTGGCACACTCCAAAATGAAACCTGCAACATATATTGTAGTCAATGCCCAAGATATAAAAATGAACAATAACTCAATATGTAATGAAATTACTATAAATAAATGTGAAACAAGAAATTCCAAAAAAGATGTAAAACATGGAAGGAATAGACCTACTTATTTTGTGGAGGGGATGTGCTCCCATTCTTATGCCTTGGAGATTCAGGATTTATTAAAATATGATGAATAATTGGGGGTGATAAATCACCAATTGTTTTGAGGAGAGTTCAATTCATTACATGTACTAACCCAGCACACGGATTCTAAAAAGAAGAACCAAAAATAGGAGCCGAAGCACCCCACCAAGGAATAACACCATGCATCAAAGTCATTTAGTAACTCTGCTATCTTCCCCTTAAGTGAAAAGAGGATAGGAAAGTTCTTCTTATGAAGAACTTAACCATTTTGATACCTTTCATAACCCTACAAACCATATAGTTGTAGACAGTTATATGCCCAATTTTGTAAATTAGGAAACACTATAAAATTGAGAATTAAGTGCCCCCATACTCTTCCCATATACCATATATCCGAGTATAAATTGAGTAGAACTAATTGCATATTAAAATCTCAGTGGTGAAAGGAAACCCATGCCCCCAATTTTCCCAAAACTGAAGATGCAATTGAGTATCACGGAGAAAGTGAGAATGAAATACTTTGTGTCACTTGAATCTTTGTCAAAATGAGTCAATATGAGTATGAAACCATATGAAAATGTCGTAATAGTGATGAAAAACCTCATACTATTGAAAGATCTAAAGAAAATTCCCCCTGGGAAAAAATGTATGATAGGGTCAAAACCATCCATAAGGTCCTGACTAGGATGCACGTTTTTGACCCCCTGTATATTTTGTTGATATTTTATGCTTGATTCCAATTCTAATATATTTTTGTCTACCTCTGCATGTGTTTTTTTGCCAAAAATATGCTTGTATCTGCTGTAAATGTAGAATAAATCCCCATATATTTACCCCCTATTTTGAGGCATATGGGATGAATAATTTGAGTTCGCATTTCAAAACAAAATATGTATACCCATGTTTGAAATGTTGAGTACTTTTGTACAACCTCTAAAAAGATTATGTGGTGGGAACCAAGAAGAAAATGTATCTATAAAGGGGAATGCACATGGAAGAAACCATGGTGCAAAAAAAGATCAACAAAAAGAAGAAGCATGATAACAAAAATAGTGTCAATGTAATAAAATGACAATAACAATAATAGAAAATGATGTTTTAGTAGAAAACAAGTGCATAAAATGTAGAAACAAGTGAAAACATGTCAAATAGTGTCATACAAAAGGCAGAATGCCTACAAACATTTGAATCCCATGGTGTTGCAAGATAATCAAGGCCCTTTATCCTGTAAACAAGAGATACACAACCACACACAAGGAATGATGTTGTAAATACGAGATACCATGATGTCACAAGATAATCAAGTCCCTTAGGCCAAAATTAGAGTATAAAAAAATCACACACACACACACACAACTAACAAGGATGTATGAAAAGTAAGTGTATCTAAATGTGATGAAAAGAACATAACATAACATATAAAATAGCTAGCAATAATTGTAAGTAATGCACAAGATGCATGTGCTAGTATTTTTAGTCCAAAAGATAACAAATACACAATATATACATTTAACCAAGTGTAATGAGGAAAGAAAGGAACTATAATGGAAATATATCACCTAGATATAATATGCAAAAGTAGATGCCCCAAGAGTTTAGCATTATGGGAAAAGATTAGGATAACACCTATCATCATGTATCACTCGGTGGATGTCCTGCATCATGCTTAATATACCATGTGAATGCACGTGTGTAGAGAAGAAATTTTATTTATCAAACCAAAGGAATAAACAACCGGTATAATGTAAAGTGTAAATAATGTATGTTATAAAAACATGTCTTTATTTTTTATTTTTACAAATATTTAAATGTTTTTTATTTATTTATGAGGCCCTCCCTGAGTGCATAAATGAAAACCTTTTCTTCGAAGAGAAGCAAGGTTGATCCAAGAATTCCCCCATAAAGGGGAATAAATAGAGATTGTGCAATTAAAGGATGGGAAGTGAGATTTCCCCCCAGTGTGTGTGTGTGTGTGTGTGTGTGTGTGTGTGTGTGTGTGTGTGTGTGTGTGTGTGTGTGTGTGTGTAAAGTGAGGTTGATGTGTGGAACCGTTACCTCAATAGTCAATTTGAACCTATAAATAGAGTTCATCATCAGAAAACAATGGGGGGAATAACATGAAAGCTTCCCCAAAAGAAAAATGTAAGTAGGTAAAGTAACTAGCCAATATAATGGAGGGTCAAGCCTCAAATGTATCCTATAATGTGACTCAAGTTCAAGCGGAACCTTGGTGGTGATATGTGCTAGAAAAGGCATATAAGGAGAACTAGAAATAATATAGCATTAAGTAGAATGTGATGTGTTATACCTGTGGGATAGACTAGAATAATGAGGATTCTTAGAAGACCTGTGAGAAATTATGGAGTAATTTATAAATCTAAAATATCTGCGTAAAGTCATGTGAGAGTGTGACCCACTAGAGATAATGTGTGTACAATAAGGCCTAAGAGGATACCTAGAGGATTTAGAATGATGTGGTGCAACATATGCAACTAAAGGCCTATCACGAGACCTAGAATTGTGTAAATCCTTATGTACAACCAAATGCCTATTAAGAAACCTAGGAGGACTAGTTCTATGTGACATTATATGTGAAACAATAGACATGTCCATAGATCACTAAAAACTATAGAAGGATGAAGTATGCTTGGAGATAAATCTTGAAGAGGAAAATATTGAATAATGACCACTTGCTAATGACTAATAAACTTAATACATTGATGAACAATAGATGAAACATCCCTAAGATCACTTACCCAAGGAAATCCTAGATGCAATAATCTAGTAGCAATAAATTTAATAACCAAGAATGGAATTTTTGTAGTGATATATCCAACTGTGATTGGTAGGGTAATGCATCCAAAATGTGGATCAAATTCAAGTTCAAGACTCGCAAAATAAATTCCAAGAGACTGAAGTGATGACCATGCACAAACATTATATTTTCTATGTGAGGTAATTGTTGGTCATCAAACTTGCACCCATGTCTCGGATCTTGAAGAATTGAGTTGTTTGTGACAATAATGGAACCGTCCCCAAGTTTTGGGACCTTGCACGCTTGGGACAGATCTTTGGAGAAGGTCAGTTCCTCTATCTAATTCTAGTTTTACCGCTACTCCTAATGCTGAAAGGGAAACTAAGATAATAATGCCAAGGGACCAGGGATAGAAGGATAACATGAAAATAAACTACACTAAAAGATGATAGCACCAGAGAAAGAGGGATGAACACTATCTATTCTGAGTAGGAATGAAAAGGAAACACGTGAAAGGAGGCTAGGCATGAGTAGCATAACTGAAAACACATTTACCAAATCATCCTCATGGAACACATCTAAATGAGGAACTGTAAGGGACACGAAGTGGCACAATAGGCATGCAATGCAAAGAAAAGGAAAGAATAAGGAATTCAAACATGTTAAGATAGAGAATAGTCACAAAACGATGCTTTTATTACTTCCAGAAATGCACAGAGATGTTACAATGGTGAAAGAGGCCGATATCCACATGCATGAGCCAGATCTAGAGGCTTGCAACTTAGAATGTAGAAAATATGAAGTCCTTAGCAAAATGTGTAAGGATATAGAGTATCCCATGTTAATAATGAGCCCAACTCTTACATTTATAGATGAATTTGTGGAAGAAGAAGAGAAGGAGGGAAAACCTAAATTTAAAATACAACCACCAACAAGAAGCATTCAATGCTCACAAATCCACCTAAGAATCTTTTGAATACACTTCCCCATGTCTATTTGACATGTTGGAGAAGGAAGGAAGGTGGATCATACCAAATTGGGTGGTTGAAGCAATCAAATATGTTCATTAATGGCCAGAAATATGTTTTCCCATTTCTCACCTACCAGATCCGCAAAGAATTTGAATTTGAATGTCTAGCACTATAGCCTACGTCAACAGCTATTTGACAAGTCTAGGCGCACACCGATCAAAGTTTTATAGAAAAAATATAGCTGTCAAATTTTTTCAGAGTCATCGGTGCATGAAAAATACATGGCGCACGTGGATTGGATGAAAGGATGGACAACTATGTAAATGTTTCGTCATTACTGCCGCATGTCACTCATTGATTTGTTGTAAGGATTTGGTGCCCTATTGGCGCATGTAGATTGGTTGCATGTGGCACACTCAAGTGTGTCAGAAGGACGTGGCAGAGAATGGCGTAAAGTAGGATGCATAGGTATGCGTTCGGAAGGAAAGGGCACAGGGAGAATGTAGAAGGAAGGCACGCATGACGTGTGTAGGGAGATGAGGAAAACTAGTGAGAAGAGAATGCATGGTCAGGGAGTAACCATTAAAATATGATGTGGGGTGGGTGAGAAGGTCAGGGACTTGGCTAATTGAAGCAAGTGTGATGCACGTGCATAGGGTGAAAAACTGCTAGGAAGAAGTTAGGTGCGCAGGAGATGCACGCGAGGGAAAAGTAGAACAAAGAGGAGGACAATGGAAAGGGGAGAAGGGAAGCACACAAGGCCACATGAGGAAAATAATGGAATGTGACAAGGGAACTTGAGTGCACATAACCATACAATGAAGAACTCTGAGTTAGAAAGTGTATACAAGTTATCTAAATAACTGGGAGAGTTATTTAGATAACAGTTTTGTTAAATTTCAGGGCCATCTACCTGCTAGATGAAGGAGATCAGTAGCCTGAAGCATCCATTTGGCATGGATTTTATTATGTAATTATGAAATTCTATTTTATAACCTTGAAGAACTTCCCTTGAAATCAATTGAAGGATCATTTCTTGACTCTATTCTGAATCCTACAAGCTGTTGAAGGCTTGTTTAATAGTAAATAATGTTCACACTAAGGGGGTGAATGTTAGGCATATTTTCGTGTTAACATTATTTGTATTATGTTATATTTTAGGAAACCTATAATGTTATATATTATGCTAAGATACAAAGGAAAATATATAGAAGGGGAGTTTCCTATAAAATAGGAAACCTCCTATAACAACTCACTAAATACGTGAAGTTGTTTTAACAACTTCACTTACAATCCAAATAATGATTATTATAATTATGAGTTATTTCTAAACAACTCATAATATAATAATAAACTACTAATATTAAATACAAATAATGTTAACACTAAAATATGCCTACCATTCACCCCCTTAGTGTAAATATTATTTACTAATATCACCCCCTTAATGTTAACACGTAAAAAATGTGCCATAAAATTGGAACTAAAATCGTATGCCTCTACATACTTTTAGATTTGTATACTGTTGGCTTGGATCTTATTGTCTAGATCTTGTTGCACATGAACAATCTGATTCACCATAGTGAACCCCATACCAGATGATCACACTTCCACTGATCCACCTACATACACAAACTCAATAGTTCCCACTTTCACTTCTAGTGAATGATAGATTTAACCGGCCAATCAATGTTAGAATTACAACAATAAAAGAATCTCTGCAGTCAGAGGATCATTCCAGTTCAGTTGCCCTCCTATACAACTATTCTCAGCATCCAAAACACACATCTTCCTCATTTGAATCAAAACAAGGGAAGGAAACCACACACCACACAACTGAAATAATATAAAATACCGCCACATAATTTGAATGCGACCCCGTCATTGGTGACTAACGAGAGGCATTGATCGCCCTCCATCCTCCATTGCCTCTGACCTCCATTAGGTGAATTATTTACCATAAGTATTCATCATCACTAGGACAAGTAAGTTCTTCATCTTTGGAATATTCTTCCCAATCAGTTTCTTCTTCAACCAAAAATTATTTTTGATCTATTTTGTCATCAAGTATATCCTTTTCCCTCTTTTTACAATTCAAAATTACATGTAGAACTTAACCATTTTATACCTTTCATAAACCTACAAACCATACAGTTGCAGATAGTTATAAGCCCAATTTTGTAAATTAGGACACACTATAAATATGATAATTAAGTGCCCCCATACTCCTCCCATGTGCCATATAGCTGATTATAAATTGATTCGAATTGATTGCATATTAAAATTTCAGTGGTGAAAGGAGACCCATGCCCCCAATGTGCCTAAAAATGAAGATGAAATTGAGTATCATGGAGAAAGTGAGAATGAAATAATTTGTGTCACTTTAATCTTTGTCAAAATGAGTCAATCTGAGTATGAAACTATATGAAAATGTTGTAATAGTGATGAAAAACCTCATACTATTGAAATATCTAAAGAAAATTCCTCCTGGGGAAAACTGTATGATAGGGTTAAAACCATCCATATGGTCCTGACCAGGATGTACGTTTTTGATCCCCTGTATATTTTGTTGATCTTTTGTGCTTGATTCCAATTCTGATATATTTTTGTCTACCTCTGCATGTGTTTTCTTCCCAAAACTATGTTTGTATCTACTGCAAATGTAGAATGAATCCCCATATGTTTACCCCAGCTTTTGAGGCATATGGGATGAATAATTTGATTTCACGTTTCAAAATAAAATATGTATACCCGTGTTTAAAATGTTGAATAATTTTGTACAACCTCTGAAAAGATTATCTGGTGGCCACAAAGAAGAAAATGTATCTGTAACGGGGAATGCACATGGAAGAAACCATGGTGCAAAAAATATCAACAAAAAAAAGAAGTGTGATAACAAGAATAGTGTCAATGTAATAAAATGACAATAACAATAATAGAAAATGATACTTTAGTAGAAAACAAGTGCATAAAATGTAGAAACAAGTGAAAACATGTCAAATAGTGTCATACAAAAGGTAGAATTCCTACAAACATGTGAATCCCATGGTGTTGCAAGACAATCAAGGCCCTTGATACTATAAACAAGAGATACATAACCACACACAAGGAATCATGTTGTAAATATGGGATACCCATGATGTTACAAGACAATCAAGTCCCTTAGGCCATAATTAGAGTAGAAAACAAAGCATACAAACACACACAACTAACAAGGATGTATGAAAAGTAAGTGTATCTAAATGTGATGAAAATAAAATAACATAACATATAAAAGAGCTAGCAATAATTGTAAGTAATGCACAAGATGCATGTGCTAGTCTTTTTAGTCCAAAAGATAACAAATACACAATATATACATTTAACCAAGTGAAATGAGGAAAGAAAGGAACTATAATGGAAATATATCACCTAGATATAATATGCAAAAGTAGATGCCCCCAGAGGTTAGCAATATGGGAAAATATTAGGATAACACCTATCATCATGTATCACTCAGTGGATGTCCTGCATCATGCTTAATATACCACGTGAATGCACGTGTGTAGAGAAGAAATGTTATTTATCAAACCAAAGGAATAAACAACCGGTATAATGTAAAGTGTAAATAATGTATGTTATAAAAACATGTCTCTATTTTGTATTTTTACAAATATTTAAATGTTTTTTATTTATTTTTGAGGCCCTCCCTAAGTGCATAAATGAAAACCTTTTATTTAAAGAGAAGCAAGGGTGATCCAAGAATTCCCCCATAAAGGGGAATAAATAGAGATTGTGCAATTAAAGGATGGGAAGCAAGATTTCCCCCTGTGTGTGTGTGTGTGTGTAAAGTGAGGTTCATGTGTGGAACCATTACCTCAATAGTCAATTTGAACCTATAAATAGAGTGCATCATCAGAAAACAATGGGGGGAATAGCATGAAAACTTTCCCGAAAGAAAAATGTAAGTAGGTAAAGTAACTAGCCAATATAATGGAGGGTCAAGCCTCAAATGTATCCTATAATGTGACTCAAGTTCAAGAAGAACCTTAGTGGTGATATGTGCTGGAAAAGGCATATAAGGAGAACCAGAAATAGTAGAGCACTAAGTAGCATGTGATGTGTTATACTTGTGGGGTAGACTAGAATAATGAGGATTCATAGAAGACCAGTGAGAAATTGTGGAGCAATTTATAAAGCTAAAATATCTGTGTAAAGTCATGTGAGAGTGTGACCCACTAGAGATAATGTGTGTATAATAAGGCCTAAGAGGATACCTAGAGGCTCTAAAACGATGTGGTGCAACATGTGCAACTAAAGACCTATCACGAGACCTAGAATTGTATAAATCCTTATGTGTAGCCAAATGCCTATTGAGAGACCTAGGAGGACTATTTCTATGTGAAGTTGTATGTGAAACAATAGACATGTCCACATATTCACTAAAAACTATAGAAGGTTAAAGTATGTTTGGAGAGAACTCATGAAAAGGAACATCTTGAATAGTGACCTATAAAATAGGAAACCTCTAATGTTATATAGTATTGTGAGATACAAAGGAAAATATATAGAAGGATAGTTTCCAATAAAATAGGAAACCTCCTATAACAACACACTAAATACATGAAGTTGTTTTAACAACTTCACTTACAATTTAAATAACGATTATTATAATTATGAGTTGTTTCTAAACAACTCATAATATAATAATAAACTACGAATATTAAATACAAATAATGGTAACACTAAAATATGCCTAACATTCACCCCCTTAGTTTGAACATTATTTACTAATATCACCCCCTTAATGTTAACACGTAAAAAATGTACCGTAAAATTGGAACCAGAATCGTATGCCTCAGCATAATTTTAGGTCTACATACTGATGGCTTGGATCTTGTTATCTGTATCTTGCTGCACATGACCAATCCGCTTCACCACAATGAACCCCATATCGAATGATCACACTTCCACTAATTCACCTACATACGCGAACTCAACAGTTCCCGCTTTCACTTCCAGTGAACGATAGATTTCACTGGCCTATCGATGTTAGAGGTATGACAGTCGAAGAATATTTTCCGTCAGAGGATCATCCCAGTTCAACTTCCCTCATATACAACTATTCTTAGAATCCAAAATGTGCATCTTCCTCATTTGAATCAAAACAAGGGAAGGAAACCACACACCACACAACTGAAATAATATAAAATACTGCCACCAAATTTTAATGCACCCCCGTTGTTAGTGATTGAAGAGAGGCGTATATTACCCTCCATCCTCCGTTGCCTCTGACCTCCAGTAGGTGAATTATTTACCATAATTATTCCTCATCAATGGGACAAAAAAATTCTTCATCTTTGGAATATTCATCCCAATCAGTTTCTTCTTCAACCAAAAATGCTTTTTGATCTATTTGATAATCAAGTAGATCTTTTGCCCTCTTTTTACAATTCAAAATTACATGTCCTAATTCTTTTAAATAAAAGCATTTAACCTTTCCTCGTGATCGAGCATGCTTTGAAGTATACTTGCCCTTTTTTGATGATGTACTATATTTATTGTGCACATATAAAACCTCCTCTTCTGGCTTGGAAGGCTCATTATGATCAAAAAGAGTAGCAATTGCTCCTTCTAAACCAATGTTAAGCTTGTTCATAGTACAAATCATATGATATATATTTTTAGGAAAACTATTCAAAATACTTTCTTTGGCATCATCATCATTTACCTTTTCATTAATGCGTGCAAGCCGATTAAGTAGAGAGCAACATTCGCTTATATGATCTGCCATTTTTGCACCTTTGTCCATCTTTAATCCATATAATTTTTGCTTTAGAGTCGTCTTGGCACTTTCTACTTCAGATCCAGTCTCCCAAATATCCTTTGCAAAATTTGTGAAGTCCACATGGTGCAAGTAGTATTTAGATAGACCGAGACCAATGGTTCCCAAGGCCTTTTGATCCTTTACAGTGCACTTTGTGAGATCCATTGCATTTTTTGGTATTGTAGTATTAGGTTTAACGACATCTCACAAATCCTTCTCAATCAAATTCAGCTGCATCTGGATTCTCCATGTATGAAAATCGTGTCCTTCAAACTTCTCAACAAGACTTAACTTCTCCATTTTTATTTTTTATTTTTATTTTTTACAAAAAATTAACACACAAAAAAAAATGAAGGCGTTGGACAAATTAAATTAGCCCAAAATCATGTACTAAAACAACGAATCAGTTAGAAGAAATAAATATTTTCCCCAGCTGGTCTTTTGTACTAATTGATCACGAAATCTTTGACAATGTTTAATTTGTTGCATGACAAGAAACATCCTCCTGGAATGAAACTGAGGCTTAGCTTATTCTTAGAGAAGAGATACATGTCATCATTGCTGGTAGATAATCACACAAAAAACGTAATGCTCAGGTATAACTGCACAACTAGCAATCAGAAAGGCCTTTTATATTGAACTGCCGTAATTTATCTTTTTCTAACCCTGACGTCTTGATGAATGGAAAATTATGTGACGTCTTGAACTGCTGCAATTTATCTTTTTCTAACCCTCTGCTTGGTGTCGACTGAGAACCAGTAGCTGGCACTGTTGACTTAATCAAGAATTAATATCCCTCAAATGACTCAAATGGAGATAGGATGGGACATTGATTGAACACATGTAAAAATGGAAGCCAAATCTAAAGATAAGAATAGTTTGTTCAAGTGAAGAATGGAGAAAATTGTATAAAGATTTGCAAATATGTAGCAAAACCAAGACAAATAATTTCTAGAACTCAAGGACTACATATGAAATATGGGTGCATGGATTTGAGCATAGCATAAATGAACCACAAAGGAGAAAGTTGCATGCATGGATAGGAATAAATCAAAGGATTATTGGAATGACAAAAAATACGGTCATATCTAATTGGATTTTAATAGAGGTTCATATAGACTGCAAAATTCTAACATGCATTAAAATTTGTCCATAGTACCTTTTTCTAAGCTCTACCAGTCACAAAAATAATGTCTCACGCCTTTCCTTATTTGGCCGCTCTGAACTAATTGATCCTTGGCCAAAATAGAGGCTTGATCTTTTGTGTTGTCGAGTTGAGACAAATAATAAAAAACTTTATGCAGAGATTGGACAATACCTGAGAAAACTTTTTGAGATTAATTTGTTTTTTAAAACTCAAACTTGTACCTGAGTCATTCCTTAGTGAATTATTTTAGTGATATCGATCTTTGTTGATTGATACTAGTCCTAGAATATGCAGATTTACACGTGCGTAGGTCTACATGAAATTTCTTCAACACGATGTACATGAATCTAAAAAAACGTAGTAATGGATCTCATACAGAGAGGCATAAATTAGTCCTGGAAAATGCCTCATTATATTTCTCAAAAACTCATCGCTCTGATGCCACTGATATAAAATGAAGGAGCATAAACAAGATTCACACCATAAATCATAATTTTATATATTATGCTGAGATACAAAGGCAAATATAAAGAAGGAGAGTTTCCTATAAAATAGGAAACCTCCTATAACAACTCACTAAATACGTGAATTTGTTTTAACAACTTCACTTACAATCCAAATAACGATTATTATAATTATGAGTTATTTCTAAACAACTCATAATATAATAATAAACTATGAATATTAAATACAAATAATGTTAACACTAAAATATGCCTAACATTGTTTCCTGGAAGCAAAAGAAGAGTGCACGCAGGAAGCACGTGAGAAGAAAGAACTATGTACAAACAAATAATGTGCGTGCACCGCACTTGGAGGAATTTGAAACTACTCTAATATATAAATAATGATGTAGAAAACTTAATGGAAAGGTTTGAGATAGATCCCATTTACCGAGATTTGTAGCGTACCTCCACCAAGATGAGTTAACTCGAAAGAGTTAGCATCCTTTCATGAACTGATGATGTATGGGCCACTCCAAAGTGCATCAAACTTTGAATGGCACCCTAGTTTAGCTCTATCAGCATCCCATTTTAAGACCAAATCCCCAAATTTGAAAGCTTGAGGCCTAGCCTTTCTGTCAAACCATTTCTTTGTTGTTTGTTGATGTTGTTCCAGCTTGATCATGGCAGAGTTTCTTGATTCTTCAAGATTAACCAACTCTTCCATTCTGATTTCTCTCTGGTCTATGCCTTCGAATTCCAGTCTGCTGGGCAAGCTTACCTAATGAGTTCAACTCTAGTGTCAAAGTAAGGGTAGCCTCCTTACCATAGACAAATCTTGTAAGGAAAAGTTCCTATTGCCTTTTTTACTGTGATTCTATCTACCCAGAGCGTGCACGCAAGACCTTTATATGCCACTATCTTTGGTTGATGTTCATTGTGTGCTTCATGATTTTGATCAGGTTCTTGTTTGTTGACTCTTCCAAACCATTTCCTTAGGGGTAATAGTTGGAAGAATTCTTCAGATAGATGCCATATTTAGATCCCAATCATTGATTTTGGTCCCAAGGAAGGCTTTTGCATTATCAGAGATAATGGTCTGAGGAACATCAAACCTTATGACTATACCTTCGAGAAAGTCAAGGATGACTCACTTGGTTGATTCCCTGAGTGTGAAAACTTCTATCCATCTGATGAGATAGTCCGTAGCTGTCAGCACCCACTTTTGTTCAGCGCTTGAATGTGGATTTATCATGCATATGAAGTCGAAACCCCATTGCACAAAAGTCTGATCCATTTGAATTGGTTAGATGGGAAGCACTTCCAATTTTTTCTTTCCTACAAAGAAAGTGCATTCCTTGCATTTTGTGACCCACTTGTGTGCATCTAACAAACAAAGTAGGCCAAAAGATACCTGCCATTATGATCTTCATTATCTGTAGTTTTGGTAAAAAAGTGTCCACCAGAGAATCCATCGTGAAATTTATGCTAACACGTTTTCAGTCTGTACGCATTGTTGATACACCTTAACAGCACACCATCAAGATTCTTCTTAAAGAGAATTCCATCAATCAAAACATAAGGGATAGATTGTAACCTCAGATGTCTTCTCTTTTTCTTGTTTAAGCCAGAAGGGTATGCACCCTTAGAAAGGAATGTGACCATGTCCTTCATCTAGTCACATGCATGCCAAGATCTGTATTCTACTCAAGTTCTATGCACGTGCGGAAGACCTTCATTTAGAAATAATGAAGTCTCAGATTCATTCTGCGCATCTTTAGCAATCTTGCTTACAGAGTGCGCTACCTCTTACCAGTTTTGTGGCTTTGATGGTCACATCATATTCCATGATTTTGGTCACCCATCGTGCTCTCTTTTCACTGATTTCTACTCCCATGATGAAGTCTCTAACAGAAGAGTGGGAGACTAACACCTTGATATGATTTGTGGCGAGCATACTTTTGAATTTCTTGAGCACACTGCATGATGGTGAAGACCTGCTTCTCTGTGTGATTGTATCTTAATTCATAATCCTTTAGCGTCTGGCTGAAGAAAGCCACTGGTTGTTCCAGCCCTTGTTCATTTTCTTGTGTTAGGACAACAACAACACTCGTATTGGTGCCATAAGCATAAAGGATGAAGTCTTTTGAATAATCTAGGTTGATGAGTGTTGGCACGCAAACAATCTCTTGCTTAATTTTTTTAAATCTTTCTCTTCCTTCTGTTGTCCATCTGAAAGGCTTTTCCTTCTTGAGCATCAAGGTGATTGGCCTTACCAGTCCTGCAAAGTTAGGAATAAAGCGCCTAACGAAGTTGATCTTGCCAAGGAAGGACTATAAGGCTTTCTTGTGTGCCAGCAGGGAAAGAGCTAGGATGGCTGAAACATGCTCAGGATAAATTGTGATGTCATCCTTTGAAACCACATGGCCCAAGAATTTTCTCTGCCACACCACAAAATTTCACTTCTTGGGGTTAAGAGATACCCCAAACTTTCTGCATCTCTCAAAAAAAATTTCTAGGTGTGCCATATGATATGCACTCTACTTTGATAAGACTGTTATGTCATCAAGGTAAACCAAGATGAAATCATTGATGTAGCCTTTGAAGGAAATATCCATGGTGCATTGATATGTTGCACTTGCATTTGACATACAAAAGGGCATTTTTTGATATGTATATGTTCCCCACTTGGTTGTAAACATTGTCTTGAATTGATCCTCTTCCTTGACCAGGATTTGATTGAAGCCTGAATATCCATCTAACATTGAAAATATTTGCGTGCTAGCCACAGTCTGTAGAATCTGCTCCATTGAAGGCAAAGGATAATGATCCTTTAGAGATGCCTTGTTCAAATCTCTGAAATCAACACAGAGTCTGATTTCACCATTCTTCTTGTGCACTGGAACTAGATTCGCGACCCAAGTAGAGTACTTGATGGGAAAAATGATTTTTGCCTCAATGAGTTTGGATAACTCCTTTCTCATGAGGGGTTTTATCTTTGGATTGACTGGTCGTTGCTTCTATCTAACGGGCTTAATGCCTGGATCTAGGTCAATGGAGTGTTGAGAAACACTTGGATCAAAACCTTTGAGGTCTTCATACTCCCATGAAAATATACCACTATATTTTTGATAGAGAGAGATAAAGGCCTACTTTCATCATGCACACAAGATTTACTAAGCAACAACTCCTTCCCATGTGCAATAGTGACTAGGGAGAAGTCTTCTTGTGTGGCACACATATACTTTTCTTTACCCTTGAACTCATCATCAGGGCTAAACATTTTCTCTAAGGTGACCAGCCCTTTAGGAAACTTATTTGTCTTCAGTTGTATTACTTGGTCACCATAGTTTTCATGCAAGTCATCTTGCATATTTGATGAGAACTCAGCTTCATTTTGGATGAACTGGATGATCTGCGTCACTGTCAAACACTTGCTAGTTGGTGTTGTTATCTGGAATGGATGGTCTGATCACCATCTTGATGTGTTGAGTGTTTCCTTTGAAAAATTCCTCAGCATGAGAGAACTGTGAACCAAGCGCGGCCATTTGATCAACATCCTTATTCATTTTGTGTGGCACCACCTGTATATTTAGAGCATCAAAGCTCTCAAGGAGGTCCCAAACTCTATGCTTATAATCTTTGAGAAGCTTATTCTTTACCTGGCACTTGTTGGTAACCTGGTGGATGACTAATTTTGTATCCCTGAATATCTACAGTGCCTTAATCCCTTTCTTCTTGAAAATGAGAAGGCCATGCACCAGTGCCTCATACTCTGCCACATTGTTAGAACATGTAAACTGTAACCTGTGAGTGAAGAATAATTTCTCATCCTTATGAGAAATGAGAACAACCCCTGCTCTCGCATGTCCATTTCTACTTCTGGAACCATCAAAGTATAACTTCCATAGACCGGGTTCAACTTGGTCTTTCTTGAGCACATGCAGACAACACAACTTCTTCTTCAATAATGCAGTAAGTACCAAGCCCAATTTCATAGGCTTCTAGTTCTTCATCATATGGGTCAAATTTATGGTGTCTCTCTACCCACTCATCAAGTACTAAATCAGGAATAGAAGGTGGGAGAGGATACTCTTCAGGAAGTGAAGCTTGTTCTTGGATTAAACAGTTGGCTTGGAGAGGGGATGGGACATATGACTCTACATGATAGGAAAATATTGGCTTAGCTTGTATGGTAAACCGGGTACCATACCTTGTCTTGAGTAACATATGAGACCAATCAGAAGACAAGTAACCACCCACTTTTGTAGTAAATTCTCTTGATAGACATAGGGAAAACAAAGGAGGTAAGTCAATGATAGATACATCTTGAGTTATGGTGAGGCTTGGACATGCATGAAGGGTCAACTCAAGATCTTTGATGATTCCTAGAGTAGTGACAATTGAGCCATCAAGTTGCAGGACTCCTTTAGATAAGGGGTTATACCTAAGACCTAGGACATCAACTATTCTCTTGGGCATAACAGAGGTACTAGTGCCCGAGTCTATCATGTATTATGCACTAGGTGTTTGGCTATGATCAAGGACATATAGAAAGGGTGGGGTTTTGAAAATTTTACTTACTTACTTCTCCTCTTCTTGGTAGATGTTGATAGAATTGTGTGGTTTGTGAATAGTTGGATCAAAGCATGGAAGTTGCGCTAGAGCTTCATGCAATAGGCGCTGGGATGAAATGGTCAGGGCATCCCACATTGTGACATTTATATTTATCTTCTTCATCTGGTCCACAATGCTGAATGGAAGACCTGATGACTTGTGCATTTAAGGGAATGATAACATCCTTTCTTGAGTGTTCAGACACTGAAATAGGGGCTTTAGCTGAAGTTGAGGCTTGACCTACCAAAGGAGGGGTGCATGCCACTTCTAGAGAAGATTTGTGTGGGATCTCTTATGTAGGGTCTTGAGCATTTTTACTACTAGATGTCATGGTTGCATCTCTTTTCTTTTGTTGGTCCACTTGAAATTTCTGGGAATTGTGACCTGCGAGACCTGACTGAGCATTCTCTTCTTGTATCTTGTGTTATCCATAACTTTGGGCACATGCGGTCTTGCTTGTATCCTCTACAATTTGGTTGATTACACAAAATTCCTCAATGCCAAAGAACATCAAGTTTTCCTCTAGGAGGAGCTTATGGCATTACTTGGTTTTCTGCTTCAGTTGCACTTGTTGAAGGCTCACAGGTTGAATCATTCTAGATCATATAGGCTTGTGCGCATGCAACATTGGCATAGTGATATTGACTATGAGGTATATTGCAAGGGAGGCACCATTCTGACTCTTGCGCAAATTGTTTTGAACTAGAACAAGATCCTGGCTTGCATTGGGTGCTAGAAGAGAGGATGCGGGAGGAACAAATTCCAAGGCTAGATGTGCATTAGCATGTCATATATCATTCTGTTGGTTGGGCATGTACCTTTGGTTTCCATATTGATTCCACCAAGTTTGACTACTTTGGATATGTGCCTGATTAGAACTACATCTATAGGCTTTGCATGTATTGCTTCTCCAATGATATGACTTTGTTTGACAAATTTCTAATCAGGGTCTTCAATTCTTCATCTTCTTTCTGTTGCACTGGAGAGTAGGATGTTGATGCAACAGGTTGTACGCTTTACTCAGGAACAGGAATAGGGGCCAAAGAAGGCTAGGGCACTTGTGAAATTTTTGGGAACAAGGGTATAGGTGGTCTAAGAGCTATTTTTCCCACCTGAATAAGACCATTTTTCTCGTTTACTGTAATATTATAAGCAGTTGGTAAATTCCTACCTCCCATAGATTGAATCATGACTGAGATATCACTGTTCAATGCCTTTAGATAATATACAAAATCATGTTGGGTTGTAGGTCTCGTCACAAGGGGCATTCTATCCCAAGTCTTCTGAAATTTGATGTTAAAATCAATCATCTTCTCATTGGGCTCCCTCCTTTTTGTTGTTATTTGTTCCACCAGAGATAGGTGATCTGACTTATCTTCAAAGTAATTACAAAGATTTGTTCCAAGCTCATCCTAGGTGGTAATAGATCCAAGTCTCAAGCCTTGGTACCATTGAAGCACTTTACCTTTGAAAGAGGCTACAAGTAACCTAACTTCTACATCGTCATGTGTGATCAAATAGAGTGAACATATGTTTGCTACATCTTGGATATGATCCTGAGGGGTGACTTGATTCTCACCAGTAAAGTATGGAATAATTTTGAGTACACCATTCGGCATGTCATGTTACATGGCCAGAACAAGGGGACTTCCTTAGGTGAAGTTAGCAAAGTTCCTTAATGGAGGAGGTGGTTGGTGTGCCATAGCATAGCACGCTTGTTGTCTATTATGACAGGAAGTTGAATGGGTGCAGCACACTGAAGATAGAGATGCATGCATGTTGGCCTTCTAGAATGAACTCTTCTTGGGGATAGCTAGAGGTACTCAAAATAATATTCATCTTCTGCACTTCTTCTTGTATGCACTCTTCTCATGAAAGGTGCTCAGGGTTGCTAAAACAAAGATCTATAATTGTTCAAAGTCACTAGATGTGTTGAAATGATCCTCCAAAGAATGAAATACTAAGTCCACACACCAAAACTTAGCAATGTGAAATTTAATCTTTCATTTTTTGTCCCACTGGGCATGCCAGACGATGTTGGTCATCAAACTTACACCCGTGTCTCAGATCTGGAAGAATTGAGTTGTTTGTGACAACAATGGAACCGTCCCCAAGTTGTGGGACCTTGCATGCTTGAGACGGATCTCCAGAGAAGGTCGGTTCCTCTATCTAATTCTACTGTTATTGCTACTCCTAGTGCTGAAAGGGAAACTAAGCTAATAATTCCAAGGGACCAGGGATAGAAGGATAACATGAAAGGAAACTACACTAAAAGGTGATAACACCAGAAAAAGAGGGATGAACACTATCTGTTCTGAGTGAAAATGAAGGGAAATGCATGAAAGAAGGCTAGGCATGTAGTAACACAACTTAAGATGTATTTACCAAATCAGTTTCATGGAACACAACTAAATAAGGAGTTGCAAGGGATGTAAAATGGCACAACAGGCACATAATGCAAAGAAAAGGCAAGAAGAAGGAATGCAAACATGTTAGGACAAGAGAATAGTCACAAAATGATGCTTCTATTACTTCCAGAAATGCACAGAGCTGTTACAATGGTGAAAGAGGCTGATATCCACATGTAAGAGCCAGATCTAGAGGTCTGCAACTTAAAATATAGAAAATATGAAGTCCTTAGCAAAGTGCGTAAGGATCCAAAGTGTTCCAACATTAATAATGATCCCATCTTACATTTATAGATGAATCTTGTGGAAGGAGAAGAGAAGGAGGGAAAACCCTTGAATTTGAAATACAACCACAATAAGAAGCATTCAATGCTGAAAATCCACCTAAGAATCTTTCGAATGCACTTCCCCAGGTCTGTTTAGCATGTTGGAGAACAAAGGAGGGTGGATCATACCAAATCGGGTGGTTGAAGCAATCAGATCTGTTCATTAATGTTCAAAAAGATGTTTTCCCATTTCTCACCTACCATATCTGCAAAGAATTTGAATTTGAATGTCTGACACTGTAGCCTACGTCAGTAGCTATCTAACAAGTCTAGGAACGCATTGATCGTAGCTTTGTAGAAAAAGATATAACTGTCAGAAGTTTTGTCAGAGTCACTGACATGACAAAACATGTGGTGGGTGCGGATCGGCTGAAAGGATGACCAACTGTGTAAATTTTTTTATCATTTCTTTCATGTTTCACTCATTTGATTTTTTATAGGATTTGGCACCCTATTGGCACACCTGCAGATTGGTTGCGTGTGGCACACTCAAGTGTGTCAGATATGACATGACACAGGGAATGGCGCAGAGGAGGGCAAAGGTATGCACGTGGAAGGAAAGGGCATGGGGAGAAGGATATAGAAGTAAGGCGCACGCGATCATGTGGGAGGAGATGAGGAAAAACTGGTGAGCAGAGAATGTATGGTCAAGGCACTAACCATTTCAAGATGATGAGGGGCACATGAGAAGGTCCAAGGACTTAGCTGATTAAAGAAAGTGCAAGGTGTGCACACAGGGTGAAAAGTTTCATGCTAGGAAGAAGGTGGGTGCATAGGAGATGCATGCACGCAAGGGAAAAGTGGAAACAAGAGGAGAAAAATGGAAAGGGGATAAGGGAAGCATGCAAGGGTGCATGAGGAAAATAAGGGAATGTGCCAAGGGAACTTGAGTGGGTGTAACCATATAATAAAGAACTCTAAGTCAGAAAATGTATACAAGTTATCTAAATAATTGGGAGAGTTATTTAGATAACAATAACTAGGTTTCAGATATCTTAGGAATTTAGAAAAATAGCACCATCATGTCTGATTATTGAGTGATTCATCCATTTTAGAATGGATGATTCATCACACCTAATATCATTGCGCACTCTCAAATTTTTTTACACCATTACATCATGTGATACTCATCTATCATCAGGGATTTGGTGAGACATTACAGGTCAATGACTCTTAAGAAATTATGAGGTCCCCCAGAACTGTGTAATTAATATTCCTAAGGTAACTGGATCTCTACTTGATATATCCACTCACATCACCACCCAAGACTCCTAGAATTGTATAGATGTTTAGGATTGTAATGATTCAGTGGGAACAAATCATTTAATTTCAAAAAAAATGTCAATCGGTCTTCTCTAAAATGATGTGTCCTTCAAACATTTAATTATTCTAAGTATATGGTTATAGACATGACCATTCCTTGGATTGAAGCCCTTACTATGCACTGGTCAATTATCATGTAAACATGAAACATTATGTGAGGGAGAGACACGACACTGCCATCAAGTAATTATGCATTGAAGATTATGCACTCAAGCATAAGGTAATATTGCACTCCACATTAGTGTTTTATTAACAAATTTATGTAATGCATGATCTATAGTAATAATTCACAAAATTTAATTATAGCTAACTCAATGTATTGTTCAACTAATTTTTGGTTGATACATTAGATTTGCATATGAAATCTAGATGTTCTTTGACACTAAAATATGTGTGTACTAGTAATTATTGGATTTCATGAGCATACATTCTTAAGTATATATTAAATGTGCAAGAGATTAGCTTCACACTCTTATGGAGTATGACATCTTACAATGGTTAATCAAGGTTGGTGGTAAACTTATAAAATGTCGACTGAGTTGTTAACAATGAATAGGTTACTATTAAATGTTGAAATGTTCTATCTTGCAACTTCTAGAGGGTCAGTACTTTTTTTTTCCTTTTCACCATCATTGGTAATAATTTATCCTTTCAATGTAGAGATAGGGTAGATGCAAAAAAATGGGGGGTCAAATCCTTGGGGCCACTTTATCCATTTTCACATAATGACATACTTATCCCTTGAAAAATTGTATACACCCTTTATAAAATTCTTCCCAAATATTGATTTTTCAATTTAGATTTGAGAGGATACATAATATAAAAGGAGATCATTATACTCATTTGTATTGAAAAGTACTGTGCACGTCCTTTTTACTACAATTAGTAAACAATATACCCTTAGATGCATAGTTAAATAACGATAACATGAAAACATCATAAGATGCTCTTAGTGGGATCACCATTTTCTATAATAGATAGGGAGTATTAGAAGCAATGAAATATAGTAGGAAAAGGCTAAGAAACAACTTCAAGTGCAAGTGGATTATGTAATAATTTAGAAGAGTCCATAGTAGTAGAATTATGAGAGACACCTTGTTATAATTGTACGATTTATGATTGTAAATAATGAACAAAGGATTCAAGATCCCATGTGCTAGATGGAGATTCATGCAAGACATTATGATTATATATAGGAGATGTAGTAGCAATAATGATGACATGAATAGGCATAGCCACATTTTGCATAGGAATGTGAGGTGACCCAATGAGGTAGGAATAACAAATGTGGGTATAGTAGATGTGGGCTCAGATATATTTCTAAAAGTTATGTCATTTGATTGTTAATCGCAAGAGAGCTTAGCAACAAGTAGAATATTTATAATATGCTCAATATGATGGGGATTAGTACAAATTTGAACACAAAAGTGAGATAGGAGATCTACTTTTTTTATCATCATTGTTGTCCTCATTATGGTCATAATCATAGGAGTGTTCACTATGGGTCTCAATTTTGTGCAAGGGAACCTCATGTGTAGGTGGATCAAGAAGAGTACTAGAAGTATGAATAAAATAAGCCATAGTATTATGAGGTTGTCGAGTAATAGGTGAAATATCAAGATGTTCAATAGATTGATTATAAATTTGAGCACTACGTTGATAGGGAATAGAAGGGAAGCATATAGAAACTGAAAATTGATGATAATAATGAAAGAAAAAAAGAAACCTATAATGCTAAAAAGAAACCATAGGGATACTAGGGTTAGGTATACGATGTTCGATTATAAAATGTCGATTTCACTAAATGATTTCACTTTTTTGGCGAATATTGTCATTCTTTTTTAAGTTTTTAGAATGTTTAACTAACATACATAAAAAGGATGAAATAATGTAATATGTGGGTATTTTTATTTAATTAACTTCCAACATAAATTACATTGAAAGAAAAAAAGAAACCTATGGTACTAAAAATAAACCCTAGGGCTGATTTAAACAACCACTTCTATCACTTAAAATTTAAGATGTCAATCCAATTAGACAAGAGGTAATTCAAATTCTTTCAACAATTTACATTACCAGACTTAGGCCTTACACACTTATTCACAAGAATAGTTTAGGAATTAAACATAATCTTTTCATCAAGCAACATTTCTTTAATCAATAGAATAAATGCGGCCTTCCATAAGTCTTCCTCTTTTCCTTTTTCATTAATTTTATCTACAAGAGCGTCAACATGGGTTAATTCATTTGAATTGAGCATGATAGGATCTAAATTCTTGGAACCATATGTTCTATCTAACAACTTCAAAAAGGAACACTACTTATTAATAGAAAACAGTCAAGGGTTCAGAAAGATCTTTTCCTGTTTGAATGCTTCATAAGTACCATACTCGAGTGTATCACAGAACCTTGCAATGTTAGCTTCTAACAATCCAAACGAATCTGATTTCTATCAACTAGAAGACTATTAACAAAAAATTTTAACATTCATCAATCATCCAACGAAACAAGTAACCTCAAAATATATAGGTATAGATTCCCTCTTAAGCAATATCATACCAATAAAGAAAAACCAAGTATACCTAATATCATGTGAGAAAACAAAAGTATAAATGTATTAATCATATAACCCATACTACATGATTAAAATACTTTACTCAAATCCAAATAATTACATACAAAAATGAATTCCAATAAAACAGTCTAATAATCCAAAGGCTAGACAAGATTACGGTTGAGTAAAGAGATAATGATAGCAAGATCTTAAAACCCAATCTATCTTGACTTGTTATACAAAGTGGTCCATGCCATAACTACTTGGATCCAACCAATTAAGAGGTATACAAGCCACTAAATACATATTACGAGATTTATGACATAAGGTTGTCTAAAAACCATACAAGTATTCCATACAAGACTCATGTGAATCATACTTAACTAATTTCCTCACTTAGATAGAGAAACGAAATGATTCCACATAGGCAGATAAAACTCATAATCTAACAACCTTTCAATGATTAACTAATACCCTTGATCATATGAAGATGATCAAGGTTCGACATGAATTTGAAAATGATCATACTTAAGAAAGTTTAACAAACCATCCAACTGGTTTAGGTCAAGGTTCTGACTAGGAGGCCTGACTCTACAAGTTCATTAAAAATGGTGGTCAACTTAAACCTACCATTCGAAACAACATATTGGAAGTCTACTCAAGATCCAAACAGTTCACAGAGTGATACACAATACCCCCTAGGTGGCCATTACACTTTCATGGCTTAAAATAGTCCTATTCAACACTATGCCAACCATCTACTAAGGAACTATAGAAGCAACATAAAAGTTACCATGATTGAAATAGAAGGACCCAAATTTCATATGACCCAAACTGTGAATAACCCTCCATGATTCATCGAAGCAAATCCGAATGTACAATTTAATAATACTCTAGTGACCTACTTATACAAAATAGAGAATGCATTTAACCAAAATGGGTAAAAATGTTGGGGCCCAAAATATCAGCTAAGTACAAGAAGGCGCACGGGAACGTGGGACCTAGTTGAAGAAGAGCACGCGGGGTTGAAGGCATGTAGGGAAGGGTCCTAGTAGTAGGTCACAAAACATATTGCACATTCATAAGGGAAAATGGGTTTTGTACTTAGCTATATTCGACATCCTAGGAAGCACACGAGAAAATCATGACCCTTGTGGATAAGGTGCCAACCTGGATAATTTGGGATCAAAAAGGGAATATTCCAGGCATGTGATGGAAGGTTCCAAAATAGCATCATCATATAGAGTGGAGAGCTCAGATTTGTGAAGGCATGCTCCCATAGAGGACCACTTCGACACTTGGCAACTGATCTGTAACTTCTGGAAGGCATGACGGTGGGTGCTAAGGTTATAAATACAAGCACCCAATAGAAGAAATATACAAAGTGTGAAAAGTAAGCAGATTATAGAGAGGTGAAGCCCTGTAGGAACGAATGGAGTATTTTAAGGGTTAGGGATTAGGAGGAATTTGTAAGCAATGGCACATTTAGGGGGATGTGTTTCATTCTTCTTGTAATATGATGAGCATACTATAGCTCTGATGCATGATTTACCTTTGCATAGTTATATGAGGATTTGTTATGACCTCAAGGGATGTAATGTGGATTATTGGATCTGTTAATATGAATACAATGCTCTGTTATAAATCATCTATATGTTTGGGAGTATACTACTTATGCATTTTCTTTCTGTATGAACCATTTCCTTATGGTGCTTGTTATTTCTCTTGTCTGGGTGCAATGGGATAACATCTGGTTCTAGGCTCTTAGAATGTTACATGGCTCTTTTCTCTTATTCTACCTTTGATTATTTGTCATAAGATGGTGCATACCCACAAGACTCACATAAAGGAGAGACTCGGTGCTGGCGCATGCCTCGAGTGAGCACCTAGCGCCCACTGGGTGATAGGCCGATGCGCATACGATTAGACTATTGGTATAAGGGTATAAAATATGACTACATCTTGGTTCCGATGTCGGGACCTCTTTTCGAAGTTATTGTGAGAAATGGCATGCATGTTTGTCCTTATAATACATGATGACAGAGCGTCTAACCTTAGAAAGTGTTGAAACATGGTTCAAGAGAACGGAGGACGTGTTTGCTCAAAGATTCAACACTAGACCTAAGTTCAATGCGCATAGATGTGTAGAAGATAACCTATACCATGAGTTATATGAGACATTTGTTTGATGCTTCCCAATAGAACTATATGAATGGATTTCAACATACACATCCAGATCTAGCTGGTATTATAGATCATGCGTATGGACCCAAGATGACTGTCAGAGGCTGTAGGATGCATATCTAACTTGGATGCATGCTTTTGATCACTGGTGGAAGAGGGTGTTGACCAGTTATACTTTGGAATACGCAATTTCAATGTATTATTTCCCAAAATTTGTTGAGTTTGATTTTCTGAGGGATCCTAGAGGATCATTTTTACATGTTATTCCTTTAGCTATGAAGATCTTGGTCATTACTTTGAGTTTAGAAGCATTTCCCATGGCCGGCTAAGCTTCTCTGAGTACTATGAGAGGAATCTAGGGTGGAGGAAGATGGTGGACACTACAGCTGAGAAGGAAAGGGAGGAGAGATGACTCAAGTATAATGAAGCTCATGAGAGGGAGATGACTACACAACGTAAGGTTGCAAGTGTGATGGATCTATGGAGGTAGACATTGCAGGAAGGAGTTGAGGTTCATGCAGAGGACGTGGAACCTAAGAAGTTTTTTCTACCCCATCTTGGCAAGCGCAGGAGATAATCCCCTTCAACATATGATGATATTTAATCACATGGAGAGAGAAGAGTTTCGGGTGTGCATCTGAACCCACATGGCAACCAAACCCTAGCATTTGGTTTTCTAGATCAAGATAGAAGTATTGTTAACCCAGTTGGTATTGGTGGTGTAGGCACCTATAGTTTAGCCAATGCACTATTACGACTAATATTGCAATAAGTGTGCTTTTCCTTGCAAATCGACGATACACCGCTGATTTGACCTATCTAACTTTCATCCTATGACATCCCTTTTGTCATTTTTCCTCTTATAAACCATTTAAACAAGCTATAATAGCTTTGTTCTAACTACATTAGCTTCTTACTTTCTTCTAGTCCACTTATACCACCTTCTTGGCCTCTCAATCCATTCCATTGGATTGATATGACCCTTCAAAACTCTCTCCAAACCCTAATCACCTCTTAAACCTGTTTAATTAAGCTTAAACATGGTTTGTCACTCCCTAAACCTAGTCAAAGTAAGCTTTGACTTGCTAAAAGTGTTTTTTGGAATTTAGTGTTTGTCCCACATGCACTCAAGTTTCCCTTTTTCCCAAATTTAAAACTATATATAGGGCTAGACCCCCTCTCTCATTTTCAAGAATTCCTTCCTTCTTCCTAAGCCTAGATTATGGCATTTTGCATCTAGTTTCTAGATTTCATTTCTAGTTTAGATATTGAGCTATTTACTTCATTTTTGTTATTGCTAATCCAATTTAGAGGGTAAAAGGGAAGAATCATTGGCTCAAAATCCTATAATGGGGGAGATCTCTTTCTCTTAATCACTGAAACTGATTGCTTAGAGCTTACTAGGTTCATTATTTTAAGCTTTCAAAGAATAGAAGTAGTTTTAAATAGCTTAAATTTGAGTGTTTACTTCATGATGTATGCTAGTTAGAAGATCTTGCTCATTTCTTATCGGATGGTCCACTAATTTTTTACTTGAAGCCTTTGGGGATTCTGTAGGAATTCTTACTGTAGCCCTTTCCTAAACATTTCACTATCCCAAAGCTTGACAAATACTAAGGCAAAGGTGATCCTCGCGATCACATCAAAGGCTTTTACATGGCTTGTCAAGAGGTCACCTACAATGATAATTTTCTAATACAACTCTTTCCCCACAGTTTGGGAGCTCTGGTGATTGAATGGTTATGTACCATACCTAAAGGATCTATAACAACGTGGCCAACATTAGCTTAAAAATTCATGCAGCACTATTCTTTCAATATTGAAAATAATGTCAAGATGAATGACCTTTGCAATGCAAATCAAAAACATAATTAGTCGCTTCCCTTGTGCTTTACCTGAAAAATAATTAGTGAGCATTTTTGTTTCTAATTTAAACTCGGAGATATCCTTCCATCTTTAGATGCATTGTGGATGTAACTTTGAGGAAGTTATAGAGAAAGGTAGCCAAATTGAAAAGGCTCTTATTACCAAGGGAACACTTAAACCCTTTGTCAAAGACAAACATGAGGCCAAATCTGTAGACAAACCTAAGTTTTTTAATAAGAACAAGCATGTTTTTGGTGATGGAATTACTGACTCCAAAAGAGTCCAAGCTTTGCAGACAGGTACACTTTTGAAGCTTTCGCAAGGACCTCATCCCAAGGCACCTACAACATGTACGTTTACAACGTTGAGTGAACCCCTAACTGCTATATTAAAACAATTAGATGATGCTAAAATGGTAGAGTATCCAAGTATCACAATATCATTCCCAGAAAATGCTCAAAAACCTAGTTGGTATAAATACCATGAATACTGTGACTTCCATCATGTCAAAGGACACAAAACAGATAGATTTCTATGGCTGAAACACTTCATATAAGACCTCATTGAAGAGGGCAAGATTGCCGTAGAATCACCTCCTGATTCAGGACAGGGTCCTAATGAAAAAATGGGCATATACAAAGAACCTTTCCCCAATCATGCGGATAAAAAGAAAAGGAAACTAGATCACAAGCAGGCCTCTAATGACTATGACACTGCTATGTATGTTTACCCTAGTGATAACAGTCCATTCGACTCTTTTATAGGTTGCATACATTTTCCTGATGAATGAGTTAACACAATCTAAATCCTCTAAAAGAGTTGTGTAGTTGGAATGCAATGCCCTCGCTTAATCATACCTAATCCAATACCAACAACCAAAAGCTAATATAATTTACTAGACCAGCTAGAGAAAACACCAGCTAAAATATCCATTTTATACCTTCTTAAAATCTCTACTGCTCATATGGATATATTGTACAAAACATTATAGAATTCTAGTCTCTACTAAGGTAGATCTTGCACACTTGTAAGATATGGTCACCCACCTTTAACCCACTGATCATATCACTTTTGATCACAATGTTATCCTGCATAACAACCTTGAGCATAATTTACCTCTCTATTTAGAAGTGGTTGTTACCCGTCGTAAGATTAAAAGAGTGCTTATGGACGGGGGATCTAGTCTAAACATATGCACATTGAAGTTGTTCAGGTAGCTAGGCCTTTCAGAAGTGGATCTGAGAGCTAAGACCATCGCCATCACAACATATGATAATGAGGAGAGAGAATCCATAGGTACTATCATAGTGCCCATGGAAGTAGGTCCAACCTGTCATGATACAACCTTCCATGTCCTGGATTTAGATCTCCCATATAACATGCTCTTGGGGCGTCCATGGATTCATGCCATGTAGGCTATCCCTTCGACATTTCATCAGTGTATCAAGCTATGCCATGAAGGGCGTATAGTCACTATCTCGGGTGATCCTAAGCCATTCAATCACTGTCAGGCATTACATAGTTTCTCTCATGCATCCTATGAGTGTCCTTCCGTGGATGTTGTCATCCCTCTTAAAATGGAAGCTATGAAGAATCGGGTGGACTCAAAATCGCTCACACCTTATAATCAGGACTTCCCTTCTTTGGTCAATCCTTTTACATCTTGGGAGGCTACATCAGCAAAATATGGCCCAGGAGAGCCATTTACTCTTGAAAAAGCATTATTAATTTTAGACTTATCAGTGTCACCTAGGACATGGGGTAAGCCCTATTTTAAGTTCAAAAGTACACAAGAACCATGCTCAAAACCATTAGGTAAATTTTTTCATAGTGGCCTCCTGTCTGAAGAAAAGATGTTGGAGGATCCCATTAGCAAGGTGCTGGAAGGAACCATGGCCTCATGCCATCAAGCACCTCAGTATACTAAATGACACCACATGATGTTTGTCATGGGTTATAAAGGATACGGATGTGGAGCCAACGCACAAGGCCATTTAGAACCTATTCCTACTCACCGTTTCAAATCTAACAAGCATGATCTTGGGTTAAAATCCTAGGATGCTCAACCCATAGAGGTTGATGCTACCTTTTCTAAGTATGAGGATGTTTCATATAATTTGGATAGCAATGCAAGTTCCCAATGTATCCTCTATAAAGATTGGGACCAACAACTTTAAGTACCACTTGATATCTTTGAGAATGATAAAGCATTCATGGAATTCATGGGACTCGGGGATTTTCTTCCTACTGGGGACCACAAGAAAGGATTCCAAATTTAGTTAAACACATGTGCATACTTCAGAGAAGAGGCAGAGATGTGTGGCCACTTGGGTAAGAATGTTGTGAATAAAAGTAAAAATACTTCAGAGCAGCCTAGTACAAAGAATAAACGGAAATCTCACAGCAACAAACTCTTTGAAACACTTATAGAAGAACAAAATGAAAAGCACGTGGATAAAATAACTTATCCATTTGAATATAATAAAGAGCTACCTCAGGAAGTTGATCTCACCCTCCCTCCCGATCCTACCAGAATGGAGGATGCATCTAAGATGCTCATTGAGGAAACCGTCAGTGTCAACATTGGTTCAGAGGATTTACCCAGGATGATCAAGTTGGGGGCTTCGCTCTTAGCTCAGGAACAGAAAACCTTTGTGGAAATCTTAAGAGAATATGTTGATATTTTCACATGGACATATTAAGATATGCCCGGCTTGGATCCAGCACTAGTTGTGCATAACCTTGTTGTGCACCCAGACGCCAAGCCCATTAAATAGAAACTGAGGAAGATGCATCCTACAGTTACACTTCTTGTCAAAGAAAAATTGGAGAAACTCTTGGCTACAGATTTTATCAAACCTATTGATTACTGAGATTGGATCTCCAATATAGTTCCAATACAAAAGAAACACGTTGGCATTAGGATCTGTACTGACTTCCATGACATCAATAAAGCATGACCTAAAGATGATTTTCCTTTGCCAAACATAGATATGATCGTAGAATCTATCGCTGGCTATGAGATGCTATCCTTAATGGATGGCTTCTCGGGGTATAATCAGATAAGGATTGCAGAAGAGGATCAGTACAAAACTGCATTCATCACTCCATGGGGAACCTTTTGTTACAAAGTCATGCCGTTCAGACTCAAGAATGCCGGGGCTACTTATCAGCATGTTATGACTGTAATTTTTCATGATATGATGAACAATATTATGGAGGACTATGTGGATGACATATTATCTAAATAAAAGAGTAGAGAAAGTACCCAGAAGTGCTTAGACATATCTTTCAATGCCTCAGGGACTACAAGGTTTGTCTTAATCCTAAGAAGTGTGTCTTCGGTGTATTATCAGGATAACTCTTGGGATTTATAGTATTACAGAGAGGGATAGAAGTGGATCCTACCAAGGTCACTGCTATTGCGGACATGGCTCCACCCACCACTCTTAAACAACTCAAAAGTCTACAAGGAAAGATCTAGGCTATTCACCATTTTATTTCTCAGCTTGTGGATAAATGCCATTTGTTTACACATCTTTTGAAGAAAGATGTGGATTTCAAGTGGCGTCCCGAATGTCAGAAGCCATTTTCTCTACTCAAGAAGTACCTTGTAAATCCACCTCTGCTGATGCCCGCTACTCCTGGAGATCCTCTCTTTTTATATATTTCTGCTACCTAATTTTCTATTGGTGCACTGCTTGCCCAATACGACCTTGACCATAAGGAGAGAGTTGTTTATTACCTTAGCCGTACATTGATTGCCTATGAATTGAACTATCCACAGATTGAAAAGGCCTTCTTGGCAGTCATCTTTACATTTCAGAAACTCCACCATTACCTCCTTAACAATAAAACTAAACTTATTTCCAAGGTTGACCCTCTTAATTACCTCTTATCCAAACCCGCCTTAACAGGTCGAATGGCTAATTAGATCATTCTTTTGAGTGAATTTGAGATAGAGTTTGTAAATCAGAAGTCTTTAAAAGGACAGTTATTGGTAGATCAGTTGGCAGAAGCACCTTTACAAGGAACAGAGCCTTTGTGTTTGGATCTCTCAGATGCATCTATGCTGTATATCGAAGAATCCACAAAATGGCAGGTCCATTTTGATGGATCATTTACTTTTCATGGATCAGGAGCAGGAGTGGTGCTTATTACTCCCACAGGATATATTATACCAAGGGCATTCCGGTTTGGGGTTTCCTTGTACCAATAACATTACAGAGTATGAGGCACTCATTACTAGCCTTAGGCTAGCTATCACATGGAACATCAAACAACTGCGAGTTATTGGATATTCTTAGCTCATCATTAAGCAGGTCAACGATGAATACAAAGTTAAAGATGAAAAACTTATTCCCTATAAAAATATGGTTGAAACCCTAAAGGAGTATTTTTCACATGTCATATTTGAACAAAAACCTAGATCTCATAATAGATCTGCATATGCCATGGCTACCATCGGCTCTCTCTTGCACATCCTACCTAAAGAGAGTAAGATTCCTTTCTTTGTGGAACACTTACAGATGCCGGCATATGATATGCCTAAATCCTACTTAGCATGTGAAGTTGTTGGTCCCCTATCCCCATGGTACGACCCTATTTACCAATACTTATAAGATGTAACCTTCCCACTTGATATTACCCATTCAGAGAAAAAAGCTCTTATCCACCACATTGCCCATTATACCCTCCTAGGAGGCACTCTTTATCATCATGGCTACGACGAGAAATTTCTTCACTGTCTAAATGTTGTTGTTTCGATTCACGCGATTAAAGAGGTGGATAGTGGTATCTGTGGGGCACACACTAATGGCATGGTGCTAGCTAAGAAACTGTTAAGAGTAGGCTACTATTAGCCTACCATGGAATCCGATTGCTGCAACTTCATGAATAAATGTGAAATTTTTCAAAAGTACGGTAATCTCATACATGCACCAGCACAGGCTTTACAGCCTATTGCAATGCCTTGGCCTTTTTCAAAGTGGGGTTTAGATCTCAGAGGGAAGCTCCACCCTTCTTCATCAAATGGTCATACACACATCATAACTACCACTGAGTATTTCACTAAATGGGTGGAGGTTGTTCCTCTTACCTATGCCACTAGTGCACAAATATCCAAGTTTATCATGAACCATCTTATATGCCATTATGGTATCCCCTCGACCATTGTCACTGAAAATGGTAAATCTTTCAAAAACAAGACGGTAAAAGACTTGTGTCAACACTTTCATATCCAACTTAAATGTTCCACCCCTATTACCCTCAAGGTAATGGGAAAGTAGAGGCTACAAACAAAACTCTTGTGCACATTATAGAGAAAATGGTCAGTAAAACTAGTCGTAATTGGCACTTGCAAATCCATCCCGCCCTCTGGGCTTATTGAACCTCCATCCGCACCCCTACTGGTGTGACCCCGTATTCACTTGTCTATGGCACTGAAGCCATCATGCCTTTAGAAGTGGAGATTCCCTCCCTGAGAATATCTCTCAGGGACTACCTTGAAAAAGATGAAGACTACAGAGTTTCTCGCTTGGCAGAGTTGGAACTGTTAGATGAACGACATATCATAGCGCTTAATCACCTAAAAGTATATCAAAATAAAGTATCCAGAGGATTAAAAAAGTGCATCATTCATAGGGAATTTTATGTAGGTGATCTCGTATTGAAATAAAATTAGAAGAATACCACTAAAGATAGGGAAAAGAAAGGTAAATTTGAGGCCAATTAGCTCGGCCCTTATGTGGTGACCGCTAAATATGGATCAGGGGCATATAGACTTGCCTATTCAGATGGTGAAGAGCTTCCAGAGCCCATGAACTCCATTCACCTCAAGTGATTCTATGCTTAGGAGTGGCTGGAATATTGAGATAAGAAACTAAAAAGTAGAAAACAAAGAAAAAACAAGCAAAAAAATAAAAAAAATGAAAAAAAAAGTAAAGAAAAAATAGGTCATCCTCATGTGAAAACCATGCAATTGTGGCGCAGTGGGCAGGTCCTTTTGTGAAAACAGGTTCCTAGCGCTCAAGGAAGGTTTCTCGTACACAAGTCACTCTTGTGACAGGATGGGTAACTCTTGCCATTTGCTAAATTCTGTAGTACCCTGGCTAGGTCTAGGAATCTGACCTCGAGCTCCCTTACAAGACCTATGATCTGGTTTACTTACGTTATATTTGTGTGAAGGATGTGGCCTATTTGTATATTCCCAAATCACACTGGGGGCACATTCACATTCCACTTCATTATATGTTAACACGTGGCATTTGACCCTTTGTATATTCTCACATCACGTTAAGGGCATTCCATGTTTCTTTAAAGCTTGTACATTGCTTTCAAAACATGACCTTGAAAATAAAAAAACATTTGAAAAGGGTACACAAAAGCCTAAACATGTAGAAATGTTCCCTTCTTAGGGATGCAGCTACGTTAGTTACACAACGTTATCTTAGGGAAACCTAGACAATGGCGTAAACCGTAGTCTTTAAAATCTTATCCTTCATGATGAGCTCAAAAACATTAGAAAATGTGTCAATGATGTCCCACAAAAACAAAGTAGTAGTTAGATTGCCTTTAGTTGTTTGTTTGTATAGTTTTGATGTACTTAACTTATTGTGTTATTCATTCTTTGAATGATTCTTTGCGTACATTATATTAGATCTTGTTAGGTTTAATTGTGTGTTGCACTACGTTCATTGGTAAGACTTTCATACTTGTAATAAATTATTATATGTTTCTTTGATTGATATGTGCATTTGTTAGAACTTGTTTTTACTTGCTTAGATTAAAATGTTAGGTTAATCTTCATTTTTAGTTGCATTGCATTGTGTTGCATGTGTATATTTGTTTAGTTTTGTTAAATTTTGCTTGTGTGTTTGTTTTTGCACAATTGTTTGTTATCACATCTATCATCTATCATTTCATCACATTTATCACATCATTTACTACATCATATATACAAAAAAATGCTAAGTATTACATCATGCATGTATGCTAAGCTAATCATCACATATCGTATCATCAATGGGGGAAAGAGGGGTTGTGCATAATCACTAATCTATCCCCCCCCCACCCCCCCGCACCAATATTATCTTGTATCATCCCAAAGTACAAACCATATGGAATCAAACATCTCATAAATAAAAAACACATGATATCAAATACACAAGTGTATCATCACTATGAAGGAAAAACATGTACATCTCTACATCTGAAAGTATGTCACATACATGAAGAGGAAAAGATAAAACATGAGCATCAATGAAACATAATTACCATGACAATATATCAATGCATGACAAGATATACAAAAAAGTGTCCATATGGTACATGTATAATAAAAATCTCTGTGTCAAAGTCCAGTATATACAAAATGCTCTGTTCATCTACCATATAAAAGGGGTAGGGATTAGATACTAAGCCTGCATATAGAGGCACGATGGTACATCAAAAATTACCTACATCGACCAAAATCGGGCCTTCATCAAGAGGCATCTGCAAAAGAATCTAAAGAATCTATACATAGTCAAAACCTACCTTCATAAGAGGCATATACAATGAATACATACATATAGCATGGCATGAGTAGGAGACTCAGCCAAAACTCTCACCCTCACAGGGGTTGCTGGGACCATGACCTGGAGGATGGAATAATGGAGGCTATGATGGGCCTGCCCGTGAAGAACCTGCCAACTGTGGGGGCAGACCTTGTGTACCCCTCTACTATGTACTCGGCTATGTGGCCTACTATTGTACTGACCTAGCCGACCTCCATGATCTAGAACCTGTGAGGCTCACATCAAGTTGGGTATAAGGTGTCACTCACTCTACTCCTAGAACTACTCGAAAGTAGGTTGTCTTGTAATAAAGAGCCTCACCTATGGCCTTGATAGTGTCACGTATCAAATCCTCATCTCCTATGGCTAAGGCTACCTATAGGGCAGCATCACACTTGCCTATCAATCGACCTCTATCGGCATCAACTTTCCTAGTAGCAATGGCCTCTCGATCCCTCTCCAGGGTGACACTCTGTAGCTCGACACGGGCCTGGTCTCTCTCCATCAAATAAGTATGTCCCTCGGCATACACCTGGTTATGATGAACCATGACACTGTGTAACTAGATTTGTACCTAGCCTAAGGCACCTACTAACTAATCACCCTACGCTACCAACTTTGCAATTTGACCCGGTTGTATGGCCCTACCATTATCTTGTAACTGAGACCTGGCCTAGTCTCTCTCGGTAGTCAAAACCTAAACTTGTGCCCTGGCCTGATCTCTCTCTGTGGCCACTTGAAGTTGTACTACTATCGCGGCCTATAACTGCTACTGTAGTGCAGCAAGCTATCCATCACCACCTCTTGGGGTCTGAGGAGTTGGACCATGCTATGGTAGAACCTACTATAATAGGACATATCTACCCACTGGAATGCCTATTAGAGGTAACGGACCAGCTGCGGCCTGGTGTTCCTGTCTAGGTATAGGCCTAGGACCCTCTACCTGTGGCTATGGAGCCCTTCCTCTAACTTGATGTTGTGCATCGGGGCCACCCTCATCATCTGAATCATCATCATCGGCACCACCTCTAATGCCCTCCTCATCGCTAAGCGACACCACTGGGGGAGGCCTCATGCTTGCATCATATGCTGCCCTCAAAATGGTCAGTCTGTGTGGAATCACACTATGATACTAGGGCGTGAAATCTATTATGCACCTTGGATCTTGTACTTACCTCAAAGGTACCCATGCAGCAGGTACCACATGTGTAAAACTAGCCCAGGCTCTGTCAAAGGCTATCTATGGCACCATGTCAAAATACTCATGCACCCTTCGCGCATACCACATATCGGGCCTTGGAACATCCTGTGTGGTGCAAAACTATCGTTGGCATCTGTCAACCTTGTAAAACTCTCACATATAGCCGCAATTGCCCATGATAAAATGCTCTACTCAGGATATGGATAACTCTTGGGCATCCTCAAGCCACTGGAAATGTTGGTATGGCCTCCATACCATGGCTGCCTATTGTAAGTCGTCGAGATCTCGACGATACGGATAGGGATCACCCCTGTAAGGCCAAACATCATCCCCAACTAGGACCTAACCCATGGTAGATGGCTCCTCTGGAGCCCAAACTCTCAGAACACCTAAGGAGCACCCGACAACAATGTGATCCTAGGCCCATATCATAAGGAGCCTGGCCGGGCCTACCATCTTCTGGCGGTAGTAAGTGATAAGATGTAGATGTTAGTAAAGATGTGCCAAAATGCACTAGCCCCAGCAATAAGTCTCTCCCTGTATCAATCTAAGAATAACCCCAAGTACTCCTGTTATCGAAAATGTGCCCCTGCTCATTTTTTGTGGCTAACTCCTTCCATTCTCCCATCTCTTGTGCCTCGGTCATAATATTTTGCTTTTTAGGAACTCAAAACCTTATGAAAATGGCACCATTGGATAGATCTCTTTCTCATCTTTCCAGAAAGGTAAATTTTTCCTCCTAATTCCATGTATTTTTGAAGTTATGGCTCAGTAGAGTTTTTTGGGAAAATTTTCCCCTGAACGGCCCGCGGCCAATGAGATGTCGCCACGTGTCATGGAAGTGGCGGGGGTCAGAGGAAGACTTGGAATTTTCACCAAGTGTTTGGAAAAATTTCAAATGCAAGATTTTTTCCCACAGGCTCACCGGTGAATCAGGTAACGCAACGTGTCCCCGGGGGTTAGAACGGCGAAGCGCGGGAGGAAATTTGGAATTTTCCCAAAGTGTTGGCACAAAAGGAAATATTTGCTCCAAGGGCCAGCAGCTAGTAATATGTCGTCATGTGTCCTAGAGTGGTAGAGCGGGGAAATAATTTGGGAAATTTTCCAATGGAGAAAAAAAAGGAAAATTCAAAGAGAAAATCCCGCCCCCCTTATTGCGAGCCAATAGGATCTCGCCACGTGTCCAGGTGGCGCAGAAACTTAAGGAAATCCCACGAGTGAAATTTTAAGAGGGAAAACCCACACCCAATGGGGTTATGCCACGTGTCTAGGAAAGAAATGGATCAAGTGACCCATGGAAAATAGAGGAAAGACAGGCCCGCATCCAATTGGGGCTTGCCACATGTCCCAAACTCACTGGCCCAAAGGGGAAATTTTGAGAATTTTTCCAAAGGCGAAAATGAAGGAAAATGAAGCAGGATGGGCCCGCACCCAATAGAAATGTGCCACATGGCACCTAGAGTGGCAGAGCGCGGGGAAATTTTAGAAAATTTTCCAAATGACCAAAAAGGTGCAAAAATTCAAATTTTTGCCCGCCAACCTGATGTGGCCCTGTTTTGCCCTAAAACTTCAAATGGTCATATCTTTCGATCTAGAGCTTGGTTTTTTGTGTTCTTTATATCAATTGAAAGTTGGTAAAATTCTCTACAAGATTCTGGGGTCATTTTTTCATTTTGATGGAGTTTAGAGAGAGAAAATTGAAAAACACCTCTGGCACGTGGTCATGGACAGAAATGATGTTTCAACCACCATTTTTAATGAAGAATGGCTTGCATTCTCTCCCAGCATGGCTAAAAATGTTAGGGTATGGGTCTGTAAGGATTCCCATGCTGTTTTGAATGCATTTTGGTCAATGGTTGAATCTCTTCCATGTTTTTCCATGTTTCTCTCTCTTGGGCTCATCCCTTGCACTGTAAAAGCCAGTTTTGGCTAATTTTCAAAGTGTTGAACATTTTTTGTGTATTACAAGTCCCCTTTCTCACCTTAGAAGTGATTTTAGTGGAATATCAGACCTTTTCTAAGAGTTACAACTCATTTTTGTGTCTCAGGTGTTGTAATGCAAGTGATTTTGATGTTAAAATAACAATACAGGCCTTGTGATTAATCTTCCATCCTCTGCTATTGTTGTTTGACTAATTTCTAATTCTTCATCACAGCTATCAATTTGTGCATGTTGTTTTGTTGCATTCTATGAACTGTGTCAATCTGAAGAAGTGAGAAATGCTCACCACTCCTTTGGTGCATCACCTATTAGCATTAGTTTTAGTTTATCTACATTTTCTATATCTATCCCTTTGGAAATTAGAGTAGGAATTAGGAATATAGACCTCTCCAACTTGTAAGTGATATATCTAATCAGAGGAGTTGAGGAACCAGCCTCTAAACTAGAGATTCCTTTCTAATTTTGTAAGTCCCACACTTGGGGAAAGGATTCAATGTTGTGCAATCACACTGGATGCTTAGTATGATCAAACTAGAAATCTGATCAACATCCAGGGGGAGTTGCTAATTTGCAACAACATTTTTAGCACGCCCGATGGGACCTTAGAGGTCTTCATCTTCATTGCAAAAAAATTGATGTGCATTTGTTGCAAGTTTCTTGCTTAAAAGAGCTATAAATTGCACATCTGGCGACTCCAAGGAAGAAGAATCAGCTGGTTTTAGCAGTGCAGACCTGAAAACTCATGAGAAGAATCACTACAAGGTCAAGAGCTGGAGAAGAAGAGGTGTTGTTTGAATATCTACAATTATCTCCAAGAAGAAGGAAAAGTGGGAGGAGAATCCAAATGTCTCCATCTCCACCAAACAGAACTCTCTCAACTCCTCCACCTGGTAGGCCTTTCATTCAATCAAAAAGAGCTCTATGGCCAATCAGAATGGCATAAAACAACACCTCTGTCAATTTCACTGGCAGCAGCCCACTTGCTCTCAATGCACAAAATCCAATCCTAGTTGTAGCATTGAAGAACATTCCATACTTCACTGGAGAAAATCAGACCACTCCTGGTGATCATGTTAAGGATATTGCTAACATTTGTGCAATCCATGAGATCGATGAGATGTAATTTGCTGTCAAACTACTGGCATCTTCATTCAAAGGGAAAGCTTTGCAATGTTTCAGGAGTCTTGCCTCATGTTCTATTCAAAATTGAAACTAGCTATGCATAGCCCTCCATGAGCAGTTTGGAGAGAAGGGAGACAACTTGTCCCTTTTGGAGTAGCTGACAACCATCAAGAGAGCTCCCAATGAGCAGCTGACTGATTTTAATTTCAAATTTCAAAGGACTTGGGAGAGAATTCCAGTGGCAGTCAGGCCAGCAGTAGAAGGTGCTTTCCTTTATTACCTTAAAGCTTTAAATTTTGTTATTTCTATGTTAATTCAATACATGGGAGGCACAACTATCCCCATTGCTTATAGCATTGCCATTAGAGCTGAAAATTGTTTGATACCAGCTGGCAAGCTGGCTTCTAGGCCTCCAATGCCATTATCTCCAAGTTTAGAGAGCCCAAGTACTAGCCAAGTGCCTAATTTAGCTTTTATTCCCACTCCTAGAAATCAGAATTCAAGTGAAGCTTCCACTTCATCTTCTAGTGCCTCAAATGAACTTCAAGAAGTCATGAAGCAATTGCAAAATCTAGGTAATAAGCTGGTTACACTCAAAAGGTAGCAAGCTCAAGGTTTTAAACCTTCCTTCTAGCCTCAAGCTAAGCCTAACAGGCAGCCATATCAACCCCAAAGACCACCCAATCTAGCTGCAAACCTAAATCAAGCAAGGCCTCCTACCAACAGACCATTTCAGCCCTATAATCCCAATGCTACATCTGCCTCTAAAGCATTAGTGCCAGTACAAAACAATATAGCTCAAGAGTATGATTGGTGTTTCCCATGCAATGAACCTCACAACTAATCCATGTGCTTCAACGGTGCCTTGAATCAAGCATTAATGGTGAAAACTACCAGTGTGGAGGGTGAAGGTAGTCAAAGAAATGACCAACAACAAGAAACATTCTAGCAACAATCAGCTCCGAATGATACCACACTTGTAAACTGGCAGGCAGAAGATTTTTTTGGCATGAATCAAATGGTTTCCCAAAGTGTTGCAGCCAACACAAGGTCAAAGAGAAGAAATTTGGGTGAAGAATAGCCATTAGCTCCAAGCAATCCACAATCTTCCATCACCCCACAGAATGTTGGCAAACAAAATCCAATCCCAAATACACAAGGACATCCTAAAACAGTTCCTAGGCCAACTCAAATGCCAGTTGTTGCTGCCCATGTGCAAGGAATGAATGTGCAGGCCAAGGGACAACAAAGGGATACTTCATCTCCATTCAATATCATTGATCAGATGAGGAAGACAAATGTAAACATATCAATGTGGGAATCACTATCTATCCCAGGTCAAAGAGATTTGCTACAAGCTACCATGAAGGACTAGTCAACTTCAAATTAGTAGGTCCAAATGCAAGAGAAGGTGCTCACAAATGCTACCCAGCCTGAGGGGAATCATGGAGGACAGCAAGGTATGATGTTGAAGCCCCCTCCATTCTATGTTTCATTGATCATTGGGAACCAACTAGTACACAATTGCATGATTGATTCCAGGGCAAGTAGTTCAGTAATGCCCAAGCAAATAGCTGATCAGTTGGGAATTCAGTATGAAACCATATCCAAAGGGGTGGTATTATTGGATGGGACAACAGTAAAAATAGTTAGAGTGATTAAAAACTTGAGTCTTACTTTGCATGCATGTCCCAACGTGGTTGTTTTGCAAGATGCATTAGTAATAGACCTTCCACCACTCTTTGACCTATGTTTTTCAAGGCATTTCACAGCTAAGATTGGAGGTTACTTGTATGCTGATTGGTCACACATGCTGTTCAGAACAAGATATGGAACCAAAGCCACAATCAAGTCTGAACCTATTGCAAACTTTCACATTGAACCTTACACCCCAAGTAAGATAAATGTCAATTGTTCATCGTTTGATCAAGAAGATCACCCAAGCACTAATGAAGCTGACACCAAGGTTGGAAGTATCCCAGATCTAACTCTTGATGAATTGGTAAAAAAGGTGCATGCTTTTGATCCTTATCAAGAAATAGAAGAATCTGAGTTAGGAGTCTATTGCATGCATGAAGAAAATCAACCTATCCCTAGCATCACCAAGCCAGACCACAAGGATGACAATGAGGTATGGCAGTTGTTTTTTGATGGATCAAGGAGTAGACAAGGTGCAGGAGGGGGAGCCATGCTGGTTTCACCTCAAGGAGTTAAGTATTATTCATCTTTTAGATTTCAATTTGCATGCTCTAATAACACTGCTGAATACGAAGCTTTAATGTAAGGATTGCATTGGTCAATCAAAAGAGGGATAAAGAACTTGCAAGTATTTAGTGATAGTGAGTTGATTGTCAACCAAGTTAAGGGGCAACATGCTGTCAAGAATAGTCTACTCAAGTGCTACAATAATAGGGTGTGGGACCTCATTGAAGATTTTGAGGGCTTTAACATAAAATCCATTCCTAGAAAAGAGAACCAAGCTGCCGACAGGCTTGCAGTAGTTGGGGTGGCCTTTGACATTGTTGAAAGCATTCAAAAAGACAAGGTACAACCAAACATCCATGTGATTGTGAGGAATTCAGTGCCAAACAATTATGTAAGTTGGCAAGTGTTTGAAAATGATCAGCAAATCATCCATTTCTTGCAAGAAGAGGCTGAATTCTTAGCCAAAAGTCAGGAAAAGTTAGAGCAGCAGTATGGTGACCAAGTGGTGCAGCTGAGAACCAACAAACTACCAAAGGGACTTATTACTTTGGAGTCCATTTTCAATCCTAATGATCAGTTTAGGAAGGATAAAGCAAACATCCAAGTTAAGGGGGAAGATTCAATGTCCATCTCGGTAGAAGAAGACAAATCACTCCAAATTGGTAAGATGACAACTGAACAAGAAAGGTATGAGTTCATACAACTTTGTCAAGAGTTCCCTAATGTGTTTTCTTGGAGCTATGAAGATTTGAAAGGTTTCAATCCCAAGTTAGCTCAACACACCATTGAATTAGATCTAAGTACTAAACCCACCAGGCAAAAACAAAGGCCAGTCAATCAACACATGGAGCCTCTCATGAGGAAAGAATTGGATAAGTTGATAGAATCAAGAATCATATTCCCTATCAAGTATTCTAGTTGGGTTGCCAACTTGGTTCCAGTCAGAAATAAGAGTGGGGAAATCAGATTGTGTGTTGACTTCAGAGATTTGAATAGAGCTTCTCTCAAGGATCATTATACACTTCCTTCTATGGAGCAGATTTTGCAAGTTGTTGCTGGCTCCGAAAGGTTTTCACTACTTGATGGCTATTCAAGGTATAATCAGATTATGGTGAAGGAAGAAGATCAATTCAAGACAGCCTTTACAACCAAATGGGGAACTTATGCATACAGGAAAATTCCATTTGGGTTGTCCAACACTGGAGCTACCTTCTAAAGGACAAGTTGGATTACTCGTGTCATGGAGTATGACATAGAGATCAAGGTCACCAAGTTGGTCAGAGGAAAATGATTGTGTAAGCAGCTGATTTTAAGCAAAAAAGAGGAAGCATGTAATGAGAAGGAGGCTATTTTGGTGTTGCAAGACAGCCATGAGCAAGGAAGCACTCAAGAGGAAAATAATGGTGTCCCCACCCCTTGCTGGACCCATAGTATAATGCACTTCCTAAGCATAGGCCTATGCCCTCTAGAGATGAACAAGACCCAAAGAAGACACTTCAGATTGCAGGCTGTCCCATATGCCCTTGTTGATAGTGTTTTGTTCAAAAGGGATGTGAATGGAGTACTACTGAGATGCATTGGTACAAATCAGATTCACAGGATGTTGGAAGAGTTCCATGGTGGACCAGCTAGTGGTAATTTTGCACCAAGAGTGACAGCTCTAAAGATCATGAGGGCTGGTTATTATTGGCCCAATATTTTCAGTGATTGCTATGCATGGATCAAGAGGTGCAAGAATTGTGCATTCTTCACAGGTAAAGAGATGCTAGCTGCCCTCGCATTGCATCCAATTTTAGTTGACCAGCCATTCATGCAATGGGGTTTAGACTTCATTGGAGTCATTAATCCCAATTCAAGCCAAGGGCACAAGTGGATTTTTACAGCCACAAATTACTTCACTAAGTGGACTAAAGCAGTAGCACTCAAGGAAGCAAATGAAGCTAGTATCTTAGACTTGTATGAGGGAATAGTAACCAGGTTTGGCATACCAGCTACAATAATATTAGATAATGCATTAGCATTCATTGGATCTAAGGTGACTGAATGGGCTGTCAAGAACGGGATCTACCTAAGTACTTCATCAAACTATTACCCTCAGGGTAATGGCCAGGATGAGTCTACAAATAAGAACTTGTTGAAGATCATTAGGAGGACTCTTGATGAAAATCAAAGGTCTTGGTATACTAAACTGAAATCAGCTTTATGGGCTGATAGGATAACTCCCAAGAGATCGACAGGTAATTCTCCATTCAAGCTTGTTTATGGGAGAGAGGAAATTTTACCCATGTCTCTTGAGTTACCAACATTGGAACTCATGAAACAGTTGGAATTGTTGGATTTTGAGCCCATGGAGGTTAGATATACAGAATTGATGGAGCTCCAAGAAATCAGAAATTAGGCACCCCAAGCAATGGAGAAGGATCAGGATTTGATAAAGAAAACCTTTGATAGAAAGGCCACGAATAGATCCTTCCAAGTTGGAGATCTAGTGCTAAAACGGGATGCAGATAGAGAAAAACTGGGAAGGCATTCAATATTTGATGCCATTTGGAGTGGCCCATACATGGTCACAAAGTGTAAGGACAACAATGCCTTCCAATTGTCTTCATTGGATGTTGAATAACTGTAGATTCCAGTCAATGGAATCCATCTAAAGCATTGCTACTAAAGGGAAATTCTCCACCTTGTAAATATTAGCTTATGTTTTCATTCCTCCAAGTGCTTGTGCACATTGTTTTTTTGTAGGTTAGTTTTATTTCCCTAAGTGCTTTCGCACAAGCTTGCTATTCTTGGGATGTGTTTGCAGGCCTTGCTCCATCTAGTGATATTCCATCTTCCTCCTTTCAGTGTTCTAGTCAGATGGGGTACCAAACAGAGAATTTAATGACTCCATGCCCAATGGATTGTTTTAAGAAACTAGTAATTTCATCTAGCAGGTAAATGACCCCTCTGAGTCGCCAAAATTGTTATCCAAAATGTGCCCCTGCTCTTTTTTTGTGGCTAACTCCTTCCATTCTCCACTCTCTTGTGCCTCAGTCATAATATTTTGCTTTTTAGGAACTCAAAACCTTTTAGAAATGGCACCATTGGATAGAGCTCTTTCTCAGCTTTCCAGAAAGGTAAAGTTTTCCTCCTAACTCCATGTATTTTTGAAGTTATGGCTCGGCAGAGTTTTTTGGGAAAATTTTCCCTTGAAAAGCCCGCGCCCAATGAGATGCCGCCACATGTCATGGAGGTGGCGGGGGTCGGAGGAAGACTTGGAATTTTCAAAAAGTGTTTGGTGAAATTTCAAATGGAATATTTTTTCCCGCAGTCTCACCGGCGAATCAGGTAACGCCACGTGTCCCCGAGGGTCAGAACGGTGGAGCGCGGGAGGAAATTTGGAATTTTCCCAAAGTGTTGGCACAAAAGGAAATATTTGCTCCAAGGGCCCACAGCCAGTAATATGTCACCACGTGTCCTAGAGTGGCAGAGTGGGGAAAGAATTTGGGAAATTTTTCAATGGAGAAAACAAAGGAAAATTCAAAGAGAAAAGTCTGCCCCCTTATTGCAAGCCAATAGGATCTCGCCACGTGTCCAGGTGGCGCCGAAATTTAAGGAAAGCCCGCGAGTGAAATTTTAAGAGGGAAAACCCACACCCAACGGGGTTATGCCATGTGTCTAGGACAGAAATGGATCAAGTGACCCACGGAAAATAGAGGAAAGACAGGCCTGCCTCCAATTGGGGCTTGCCACATGTCCCAAACTCGCCGGCCCAACGGGGAAATTTTGAGAATTTTTCTAAAAGTGAAAACAAAGGAAAATGAAGCAGGATGGGCCCGCACCCAATAGAAATGTGCCATGTGGAACCTAGAGTGGCGGAGTGTGGGGAAATTTTTGAAAATTTTCTAAATGACCAAAAAGGTGCAAAATTTTGAATTTTTGCCCCCCAACCCGATTTAGCCCTGTTTTTCCCTAAAACTTCAAATGGCCATATCTTTCGATCTAGAGCTTATTTTTTCACGTTATTTATATAAATGGAAAGCTGGTGAAATTATCTACAAGATTTTGTGGTCATTTTTGCATTTCTATGGAGTTTAGAGAGAGAAAATTGAAAAATGCCTCTGGCATGTGGTCATGGACAGAAATGACGTTTCAACCACCGTTTTTAATGAAGAATGGCTCGCATTCTCTCCCAACATGGCTAAAAATGTCAGGGGATGGGTCTGTAAGGATGCCCATGCTTTTTTGAATGCATTTTGGTCAATGGTTGAATCCCTTCCATGTTTTCCCGCGTTTCTCTCTCCTGGGCTTGTCCCTTGCACTGTAAAAGCCAGTTTTGGCTCATTTTCAAAGGGTTGAACATTTTTTGTGTATTGTAGGTCCCCTTTCTCACCTTGGAAGTGATTTTAGTGGAATATCAGACCTTTTCTAAGAGTTGCAACTCATTTTTGCTTCTCAGGTGTTGTAATGCAAGTGATTTTGATGTTAAAATAACAATACAGGCCTTGTGATTAATCTTCCATCCTCTGCTAGTGTTGTTTGAATAATTTTTTATTATTCTTCACAGCTATCAGTTTGTGCATGTTGTTTTGTTGCATTCTATGAACTGTGTCAATCTGAAGAAGTGAGAAATGCTCACCACTCCTTTGGTGCATCACCTATTAGCATTAGTTTTAGTTTATCTACATTTTCTATATCTATCCCTTTGGAAATTAGAGTAGGAATTAGGAATATAGACCTCTGCAACTTGTAAGTTATATATCTAATCAGAGGAGTTGAGGAACCAGCCTCTAAATGGAGATTCCTTTCTAATTTTGCAAGTCCCACACTTGGGGAAAGGATTCAATGTTGTGCAATCACACTGGATGCTTAGTATGATCAAACTAGAAATCTGATCAACATCCAAGGGGTGCTGTTGATTTACAACAACAAGTCGAAGTTGGAATGAGGAACTAGTCCTATCAAGGAGTAAAACTCCACTGATAAAGGCCATCATGTATACCATGACCTGATCTAGCTCTAGATCCTCGATGCAGCGCAACAATCTCACCGTCATTTCATGACAAGGTATCGTCAATACTCCGAACAGTTGTGCAATGCATCCATCCAATGTTGCTTTGTCATTCACATACTAAATGGGTTGGCCAACGATAAGAATGCACATGATGTGCTAGACATCCTCCAATGTTAATGGTAATCTCCCTTGTAGGAAGCCAAAAGCACTGGCTCTCACTGTGTCATCTCTCTGCTATGGCCATGAGAAGGCCGTGGTCTAATGTGATCTGGGGCATGCCAGCCACGTAGGCTAACCCTGTGACATAAAGGAGGATATCTAAAATAATCCTATATCCATCCTTGAATTGTGCCTCTATTGTCTCAGGGTGGCCATATCTCTCCCGCATCTGAAGTTTGGGTAATCTACGTTGTAAGATCAAAACAAGTGTTAGGAACTTATTTAACTTCTAGCTATCTTTCTAAGGAAAAATGGTTCGCTGAGTCCTTGAACTTACTAATTTCCCTTTTTCTTCTAAGTTATTCTAATTATTCTCCTCTGTACTTTGCTATTTTATTTCTATAAGTGTGTTTCATTTTCCTCCAGATGCATGTGCGCTCCTTTCAACACACATGTGTCCTCCTCGATGCCTACGCACCCTAACTGATGTGTACGTGCCCCCACCTTTTCCATTTTTCTTGTGTATGCCACGTATGACGCCAATGCACCCAATGTGATGCCTACGTGTCCCTCCCACCACACATGATTGCGTGTGTCTGTTCTTGGTAAAATTCAAAATTTACCCCTAGCGCATATGCGCTTAGTTCAGCGTGCGCGCATCCCTGTTTCCCCCCCTTCGACAGATACATGTGCGCGTGCATGTTTTTCGACACATATGCCCATGTGCATCCACTTTTTTGATGTATATGTGTACACGTCCCCATATTTTCAACACATGTGCGTGCGCATGTGTCTTTTCTCACCTACCTATCCTAGAAATGACCTAGAAAGCATTAAATGCATAATTTAAAAAGGAAGGGTTAGACCACTCACGAAGGGTCCATCCGTGGGGTCTCGCTGGTACTCTCGGATCCGGTCTGCTCACCTCCGCCTTGTCGGTAACCTCTCCATCACAGTCCAGGCTCTCTCATTGACACATCGCGGTAAAAATTTGCAAGGGCTCTGGTACAAATGAATTGGTCGTGATTGTTTTAACCCCCCCGGTGGGTATATTAACTCGTCGCGATGCCCTTGGGGCATTTTTTCTCTACAATGGTTATTCTAACATTATTCTACCTATCGTGATAATTATTTTATTATTAAAATAATTATTTTTATTAATTTTCACACGCTAGGGCACGTTGTGCTACCCCATGGACACTTCCTCTTAACCCTGGCATTGTTTACGAACCTTACAAACATTTTCCTCTGTTTTGATTCTTCTTTTTCATCTATCTACCTCTCATCGTGAAAAATAATTATTTAAAATAATTATTATCACCCTGTCTTTCTTTCCATGGGGATACCCTTTTAGCTCTTTTGCAGCTTTGCCTTCCCCCATTCGCCTCCACCCGTACTTTTTAGAAGATATTTGATCTTTTGAATTCTTCCACCCAATCAAAAAATTAAAAAATTGTAAAAATGATTCAGAAAAATCAAAAACAGTATAAAACTTTGAAAATGAACTAAAATTGGTAACCAACTCATTTTTCAGCTGAAATCTGTGTCTTTTGCATGGCGCTCATCCTATATCCATTTGGTATTTTCACATGTTTTGAAACTACAACTTGTGAATCACCCTGATCTACAATCATTTACAAAAGACCACTTCTTACTTCGTCTGTACTCTGGGGCACTGTTGGTTGCCTAGTACTGTTTCGTCATGCACATTGCTTTTTCATTAGACCCAAGCATACTCTGTCATTTCCCTTACATGTGCATATTTCTTGGGGAATCGTTCTTACCCTTGTCATTTATCAGAACATTTGGGGCACACGATAAAATCATGATCCTTGTGGATAAGGTGCCAACATAGTGACAGTGGGATCAGAAAGGCAATATTCCAGGCATGCAATGGAAGGTTCCAGAATAGCATCATCATACAGAGTGGAGAGCTCAAATTTTTAAAGGCATGCTCCCATAGAGGACCACTTCGAAACTTGGCAACTGATCTGTAACTTCTGGAAGGCATGACGGTGGGTGCTAAGGTTATAAATACAAGCACCCGATAGAAGAAATATACAAAGTGTGAAAAGTAAGCAGAGTATAGAGAGGTGAAGCCCTGTAGGAATAGATGGAGGATTTTAAGGGTTAGGTATTAGGAGGAATTTGTAAAAAATGGCACATTTAGGGTGATGTGTTTCATTCTTCTTTGTAATATGATGAGCATACTACAGCTCTGATGCATGACTTACCTTTGCATAGTTATATGAGGATTTGTTATGACCTCAAGGGATGTAATGTGGATTACTAGATCTGTTAATATGAATAAAATTCTCTATTATAAATCATTTATATGTTTAGGAGTATACTACTTATGCATTTCCTTTCTATATGAACCATTTCCTTATGGTGCTTGTTATTTCTCTTGTCTGGGTGCAATGGGATAACAACTCGTTCTAGGCTCTTAGAATGTTACATGGTTCTTTTCTCTTATTTTACCTTTGATTATCTGTCATAAGATGGTGCATACCCACAAGACTCACATAAAGGAGAGACTCGATGCCTGCGTGTGCCTCAGGTGAGCACCTAGCACCCACTGGGTGATAGGCTAGTGTGCATAGGATTAGACTATTGGTCTAATGGTATAAAATATGACTACATCTTGGTTCCATTACCGGGACCTCTTTTCTAAGTTATTGTGAGAAATGGCATGCATCTTTGTCCCTGTAATGTGTGATGACAGAGCATCTAACCTTCTAAAGTGTTGAAACATGATTCAAGAGCATGGAGGATGTGTTTTCTCAAAGATTCAGCACTAGACCTGAGTTCGATGCGCATAGATGTGTAGAAGAGAACCTATACCATGAGTTATATGATACATTTGTTTGATGATTCCCAATAGAACTATATGAATGGATTACAGCATACGCATCCATATCTAGCTAGTATTATAGATCACATGTATGGACCCAAGATGACTATCAGAGGCTGTAGGATGCATATCTAACTTGGACGCATGCTTTTGATCACTGGTGGAAGAGGGTGTTGACTAGTTATACTTTAGAATATGCAATTTCAATGTATTCTTTCCCAAAATTTGTTGAGTTTGATTTTCTGAGGGATCCTAGAGGATCATTTTTACGTGTTATTCCTTTGGCTATGAAGATCTTGGTCATTACTTTGAGTTTAGAAGCATTTCCCATGGCCGGCTAAGATTTTTTGAGTACTGGGAGAGGAATCTATGGTGGAAACTGCAGCTGAGAAAGAAAAGGAGGAGAGATGACTCAAGTATAATGAAGCTCGTGAGAGGGAGATGACTAGACAACACATGGTTCCAAGTGTGATGGATCTATGGAGGCAGACGTTGCAGGAAGGAGTTGAGGTTCATGTAGAGGACGTGGAACCTAAGTAGTCTGTGCTACCCCATCTTGGAAAGAACAGGATATAATCCCCTTCAGCATATGATGAGATTTAATCACATGCAGAGAGAAGAGTCACTAACGTGCATCTGAACCCACCTAGTGACCAAACCCTGGCATTTGGTTTTCTAGATCAAGGGAGAAGTATTGTTAACCCAGTTGGTATTGGTGGTATAGACACCTGTAATTTAGCCAATGCAATATTACGAATAATATTGCACTAAGTGTGCTTCTCCCTGCAAGCCGACGATACACCGCTGGTTTGACCTATCTAACTTTCATCCTACGACATCCCTTTTGTCATTTTTCCTCTTGTAAACCATTTAAACAAGCTATAATAGCTTCATTCTAACTACATTAGCTTCTTACTTTCTTCTAGTCCACTTCTACCACCTTCCTGACGTCTCAATCCATTCCATTGGATTGATCTGACTCTTCCAAAATCTCTCCAAACCCTAATCACCTCTTAAACCTGTTTAATTAAGCTTAAACATGGTTTGTCACTCCCTAAACCTAGTCAAAGTAAGCTTTGACTTGCTAAAAGTTTTTTTTGGAATTTAGTGTTTGTCCCACATACACTCAAGTTTCCCTTTTTCCCAAATGGAAAACTATATATAGGGCTAGACCCCCTCTCTCATTTTCAAGAATTCCTTCCTTCTTCCTAAGCATAAATTATGGCATTTTGCATCTAGGTTATAGACTTCATTTCTAGTATAGATATTGAGCTATTTACTTCATTTTTGTATTTCTAATCCAATTTGGAGGGTAAAAGGGAAGAACCATTGGCTCAAAAGCCTATAATTGGGGAGATCTCTTTCTCTTAATCACTGAAACTAATTGCTTAGAGCTTACTAGGTTCATTATTTTAAGCTTTCAAAGAATAGAGGTAGTTTTAATTAGCTTAAATTTGATTGTTTACTTCATAATGTATGCTAGTTAGAAGATCTTACTCATTTCTTATCGGATGGTCCACTAATTTGTTACTTGAAGCCTTTGGGGATTCTTTAGGAATTCTTACTCCAAATCCATGGCTTTCACAACTTTTCTTTGAACACAAGTGGGAGTAACCGATATACCCCCAGAAGATATAATTTATCGTTTGTAACATCCATGGATACACAATGCATTCATGTATTTGGAGGAGTCTTTGAACAAGGTGTAAGTATGCAAGCTTTGGGTATCACATCTGGGAGTGGCATGAGACTCACAACTAGTAGTGGGACAATATCATAGACCATCGACGCGTAGTTTAGTGAGACGTTGGGAACCCTTGGCACGACCACTTTAGGCCCTTTATCAACTGCAAGGGTTGGATCTAGTTGGTTGGGAGGAACATGACCTGGTGGATCCAATGGATCTGGTGGAGGAGGAAACACCAGAGGAAACCAAGGCTTTGGATCAGGGGACAAGGACCCCATCCACATCCCCAAGTGTTTTTTGAGATGTCTTTGCGCTTACCAGACTATATGGGTATTAAATATGTTGTAGAGCATGTGCACAAGTGTTAGTTATTATGGCACACAAAATGGGTCACTACCCCATAGCAGAAGGAAAGTCAATTTGCAACAACATTACAAGGGTGAACGCATAGTTGGTATAGGAATTTTGACCCCCATCAGACATTGGTAGACTACACCACAGTGAAGAATGCCTTCCTGGCAGAGTTCCATATCCATGAGTTTAAGTAGAAGAGCATCAGCACTCTGAAGGAGATCCAACAGGGGATGACAGAGAGTGTGCAGGAGAATGACATGTGTTTCAAGACTCTCTTGTCAAAACAATCCTATGAAATTCATCCTTCTCGACATATTTAATGGTTTTTCAAAGTATTGATAACACCATTTCTAAGGGCTCTATCACACAAGAATTTCACAGACCCGCGTGAGGCATTGGAAGCTTTCCTGCGCATCGAACCTGTTGGGAGTGTTGATACTGGTGTTAATCCTTTTCTGGAGGCTCAAATTTCTACAACGGCCAAGCAGGTGGAGAAGTTGTCTGCAAACTCATCGCATGAGGTTCGTAGTGGGATTTGGTGTACAAACTGCGAGGTGGAGGGGCATGTAAAGGATAGTTTCCCTTGGAAGTAAGTGTGTGCTATGTTGGTGGACTGTGAGATTTTCCATTGGGATCATGTTGCAAGTAGATGCCCTCTACTCTAGCGTGAAATCCGCAAGAATGTTTCTTGTTATTGTAAGATTTGTACCTCTACGACCCATGATACCAAGGATTGTAGACTAATTGATCAAATCCATGATGTTATTGATATGGGTGTGCGCCAAACTAGCCTTACAAGTAGTTCAAAGGATGATGACCATTGTTATGAAGGGTGCATAGATGGAGGCGTGCGTGGAAGAGGTTTTCATTGGGGATTTTGTGGTTGTAGTAAACGTGAAAGAGGATGAAGTGAGTTACCATGAGGAACCTGTTATAATTGTTGATCTACAGAGCATTACAAACGTGAGTGTCCTGATCTGTTACAATACTCATGGTGCAGAAATAAACACAAGTACGAAGAGTGTCTAAAACTTTATGAGTATATGAACCAGCAGCACCGGAAAGACAAGGGCACTAGAATGGTGAGCATCAAGAAGGCTGATTCACAATGGATGCCAAGAGTGACACATGAGTCAGGGCTAGAATGTGTACTAGTGACGACGCGAGCAGAGGCCACACGTGCCAGGGATATGCTAGGACAAAGGAAACTATTTTGAAGAGAGGAAGTGGTACATGGAAAGTATCCGGACCCTACTCATCAGAAGGAAGTGTACCAAGATACTATTGACATGATTCCAAGTTTACAAGGGGAGATCCAATATCTAAAGGAGAAATCAAGGCAGTTAGAGCAAAGAAAGAATGCCAAGGTTCCAAAGAATGACATGGATGACATCAAGGAAGTATGTAAAATGTTAAGGTAAGAGAATATTATTCCCTCGCTAGGAGAATGGCTGAGAGAGAAGGTACCACGCTTCAGAGTAGAGTGTGAAAGGCAAGTTTTACTTGTAAACCTTCCTCCACACAACCTTGACTATGATAAGGAAATTAATTTGAATGTGGTTGTTGATGGATGGCTTCTGAGAAATATTCTCATCGACATGGGAGTAGAGGTAAATGTTCTTACCTTAGATGTGTGGCATCATATGGGAAGGCCCGCATCGCAGCCATCTTCGAATGTGTTGTATATGGAAAACAAGACTAAGGAACTGCCCATTGAAGTCCTAAAGGATGCAGTTATCACCATTCAAGGGGCCAAGTTCACTGGAGACTTTAAATTCTTGGCACTCACTGAGGTAGATAACTTTTCAGTGTTACTTGGGCACCCATGGTATTATAAGAACAATGCCAACATGCAGTTTAACAAAGGGTATATAAGATAAATGAAAACAAGGAAGAAAGGGTGATCATTCCTTTGAGAGATGGAAAGTTAGCACCCTATACTGGGCCCTTAGGAGAATAATTCCTTGACAGAATCTATGTGTGCTCCATCAGAGATCATGAGATAATTCACCCCACAGAGGGAGTTATCTAGTTTGAGGATGCTCAATCCTTCAGTGATACCACTAGTGTGGCATGCGACAATTGAGTGCATGGGACTTATGAGTTAATTGGGAAATAGTTGATAGGATCTGTAACAAGGGTAAAAAAGGCTCTCTCAGTCAAACACCTAGGAGGAAAGAAGTTTCCAAGTTACTATGGAGGAGCGTATGCTGATATTTTCTTGCAGGAAATGAAATCTCAATGGGAAAATGAGGATGATAGGAGGGGAATGCTTAGTTATAACCTACGCAGAACTACAACACACTAGTGGGCTACACATCGGGAGAACCTCCTGAAGGTGTGCGAGGTGAGGATCACATTTTCTATAAGTTTCTCTAGAAGCAATGTGACCACAGTCATATAAGACTACCATGATAAAGAGACTGCATCATTTCATATCCAAGCATGTGAGAAGGCCTAGATGGGGAGCGTAGAAGCATTACCATCTTCGTCAGGGGTACATAAGTTGTATCCCACCTTACAAGGTTATGCACATGCTTGTTACGTTCATTCAGAGATGCCTCATCAGATGGGTAATTGGTAGGAGTTGGCGGCTGATCTTGTTTAAGCTTTCGAGTATATGAGTATCAAGCCATCAGTAGATAAGGTGTTACATGTTATCAAGCACCTTACGATGGGAGATTTTTCTATGGTAGAGGATAGGATACTAGAATTACTAGGAGAGCCTTACTTAGAGATGTACCTCAATAATGAATAATTATAGGAAGTATAGTTTGAGTGCTCGTGCATGGAAGAAGAAAAAGGAAAAATGGTCTATGTAATAGATGGAGAAGAAATGGAAACTTTGGATATTAACCATTTGGAAGGTACACGCAAATTCATAGATAGTGCTAATGAGCGAGCATGTGCCTACCATGAGCCTTTGAAAACAAAGAAGGTTAACATTGGGATGAAGGAAGAACCTAAGGAAGCTATCATCGTGGACTAGTGGTCGGAAAAATAAGTTTCAAAGATCATTGATCTGTTACATGAGTTTCACGATTTTTTCCCTCAAGGGTACCATGAACTCAAAGGCATTCACCATTATTTAGAGGAGATGAAGATCAAGTTGAAGGAAGGTGTGCACCCGATTCAGAAGAGGCCTTATCAGATGAATCCCAATTTGTACGTATGGGTTAAGGAAGAAATAGAAAAAATGATAGCATCTGGTATCATTGAGGCAGTGGAAGAATCAGAATGGATAAGCCCAATGGTTATCAGTATCAAGAAGGATAGTACGATAAGAATCTATGTCGACTACAGGTATTTGAATGCATTATGTGTCATCAATACCTTTCCAACCCCCTTTACTGAAGAAATTTTGGAGGGAGTATCTGGGCGCGAGGTTTACTCTTTCACGGATGGGTTCTTAGGGTATCACCAAGTCAGGATTGCCAAGGAATACTAGAGAAAGAGAAATTTCACCACTGAATGGGGAATTTTTTCCTACACGGTTATGCCTTTGGATTGAAAAATATTCCTATTATGTTCTCGTGCATTATGGTACAAGCATTCCAAGACTTCATCCATAAGTTTCTTCAAGTTTACCTAGATGACTGGACTGTGTATGGGTTGGTGAAGGACCATTCTGAAAACCTAAGGCTGATGTGTGAGAGATGTCGGCAATTTAGGATATCCCTTAACATTAAGAAATGTGTCTTTGCTACTCCATTTGGAACCCTATTAGGACACATTATATGCAAAGAAGGCTTACTAGTGGATCCCGCCAAAGTTGCAGTTATTGTGGGATTAGGGGAGCCTACTGGTCAAAGCACAGTGCGTGGGTTTTTTGAGCATACGGGGTATTACAGGAAGTTCATCAAGGGGTATGCCAAAATTGCCATGCCCTTGGAGGAATTGTTAAAACACAAAAGTTCCTTCCATTGGGGAGAGGCGCAATAGAAGGCATTTGACACCTTGAAAGATAATCTTATCACAACACCCATGTTATGTTTCCATTCTTGGGATAAGCCTTTCCATGTGTATGTTGATTCCTTAGGGACAACTATGGGAGTAGTAATAGTACAACCTGGTGAGGGAACTGTTGATCATCCTTTATGCTTTCCAATCACAAAGTTGACACTAGCATAGCAAAACTACACAACTACTAAACACGAAGCATTGTCTATGATCTATGCACTCCACAAGTTTAGGTAGTATCTGTTGGCAACACCATTCATATTCTACATTTACCACATAGCATTGAAATACTTAGTCAACAATCCCGTTCTGCAAGGGTGCATATATTGTTGGGTCCTGTTATTTCAAGAGTTTGAGTTCACAGTGGTCGTAAAACCAGGCAAGAGCAATTTAGGACCTGACCACTTATCAAGGATCAAATCAAGGGAGGATGCATAAAACATTAAAGATATCATGCTAAACGTGCACCTATTTAGGTTGTGGTGCGTGCCCTCAGACTTGGAAGATATCACATTATTCTTAAAAACAAGTGTGGTGTCAGAAGGGATGAAGGCTCTGGAGAGAAAGTAGTTAGAAATATGTGTCACACCTTATATGTTGATTAGTGGAGACCTGTATAAGTTAGGTCATGATGAGGTTCTACGCCGATGCGTATTGGAACATGAGTGCATGGTAATTATGGAGGAAGTGCATGGTGAGATTGCAGGAGGACACTATGCAGGAAATTCTACCACGCGCAATATTTTATTAGTAGGGATTTGGTGGAAAACCATCTACAAGGATTGTATTGAGTTTTGCAAGGCCTGTGGCCATTGCCAGCACCTTGGAAAACCTAGAAAGAGATATGAAATGACCTTGCGACCAATATCCAACGCTAAACTATTTGAAAAATTGGCAATTGACTTTATAGGGCCAATTGCGCTAGCCATGCAAAGGACTTGTTCGTGGTATATCATCACTTGCACTGATTACTTGACATGGTGGGCAGAGATAGCACCTATGAAGGATTGCACCACAGTGACAGCTGCTAGATTTTTATGGGAGAACATAATCAGCAGGTATGTTTGTCCTTAAATTTTAACAAGTGATAGAGGTATACACTTTGTCAATGAAATGGTTAGGATTCTGTTAGCATAATTTATGGTGGCCCATCTCAAGACTACCCCTTATCACCCTCAAGAAAATGGGACTGCTGAGACATTTAAAAAGATACTAAGTCACACATTAACTAAGATCTGTGATGTTGGAAGATAGGATTGGGATGTCAAAGTATCAGCCATTTTATGGGCATACATGACAACCTACAAGAGGTTGAAAAGGCCACACCATTTCAATTGGTGTTTGGCGTGGAGGTTTTTTTACTAGTGGAATTCATGTTACCATCGTTGTGTATAGTGCGCACAAGAGGGTTAGATAACAAACAAGCACTGGAAGAAAGAATTGATAAGTTGATGCAGTTAGATGAAAGGTGATCACTTGCTAGATGGCATGAAATTATTGAAAAGGAAAGGAAAAAGGCATGGCATGATCATCATATCAAGAACAAGAAGTTTGAGGTTGGGAAGATGGTATTTTTGTATGATTCCAAGTATCTATGCCATCGTGGGAAGTTGAAAGTCCATTGGTTGGGACCTTACATCATCTCGTAATTCTTGATTCAGACGCTTTCTAGTTACAAGCATTGGATGGGACGAGGTTACCAGGTCACTTCAATGGGAGTCAGCTGAAGCCCTACTATAAATAAGTCTTCTTGGTGTTTTTAATAAGCCAGTATTTCCAATTAGCTTAGAATTTCCCTTTATGCTTTTCCCTTCTTGTTTTTTCCCTTCTCATTGCTTGTTCCTTTATTTTTGTTTCATTTTGTACCTTGTGCATTGGTAACAACATTATTTTTCCAAGGTTGTGTATGCCCAAAGGACCATGCATATTTTTTAGTGTGGGGTGGAGTGATGTGAAGTATAGGCATGTAATACAAGTTTTAGTTGGCAGTAGAAGTTGTGGTGAATGGCCTAGTTGAGGGATAAAAAGCACGTAAGGTTAAGAAGTGCGTAGAAGAGAGGGTAGATGAGAATGGTTGGTGTCAAAAAGGATTTACGAAAACCATGTACAGAAAGGATGAAGAGTGTAGGAACAACATGAGGTAGGTGAGGGAAAAATTTGGGTAAAGGAAAGAAGAAGTACCCTCGGCATTGTGGACACAGGCATAAGATTCTTCGGTCGGATTGGATTTTTGCGTGCCAAAAGGTTCTAAAGGGTTTTTCGTGCATGATGTGGCATGTGGCTAAGGGCGCTTAAATTTGGAATAGTAGAAAAATTTGAATTTAATGTTAAAGTACATTGGTGGGTGGTATAGCATTTAATGCTAGAAAGAAGTAAAAACTATAAATACAAGGTCACACAATTCATTTGTTACCTTGCGATTATGAAGTGAAAAAATCTCTTGCGAACTAGAGCATCCAGATAGAAATCTATGCAAAGAAAAGAGAATCTGAGAAATTTGAGTGTGCATCTAGAGTAGATCTGTGAACCAAAAGAAACGAGTACACATGTGTGAGGAAAGGTTGTTTGAAGAACATTGTCTTGTGGAAGGATTTCTTGGTTAGGTTTTGGCAGCTAGGGCATGGAGAAAGAAGGATTCATTTCAGGAGTTGAAACTTTGGAGTGAGATTTGGGATTGAGAGTAGTAGCAGAGTAGAGAAAGAGAAAGGAGTATCTAAGTTCAGTTTGACTAGAAAATATGGCACCCAGGAAACCAACCATTTCACCAAAGAAAATAAAGGGCAAGGGAAAGGGAAAGTAAATCATTTTCGTCACAAGCACCAACAAAGAATGGTACGTGAAAATGTAGTACCCATATGGGGTATTTCTATGAAAAGAGTGGAAGTCACAATTGCGAAAGATGGCAGTGAGTGATTATAATCATCGCACGAGCACAACTGAGAAATAAGTGGCATTAGAGTTGGTCTGACCAACTAACAAGAGGACGCCAGACGGAATGCCTATTTACAATGATGAGGTAAAAGTCAAATTCAAGAAGGCTAGATTATTGTAATTGTATGAGTTTCCCTACTTTGTTAAGCCTGACCACCTCTACCAATGGTTGATGCTACGCATGCATGAGGATCACTTTTACTTTGTGGAGCACAAGATGCGCATCACACCACAACTGATATCCAAGTTCACTGGCCTCAATTATGAAGGAGATATCATTGATGATAATCTGAGCAACAAGGAGGATATCAAGGAGACTGTAGCTACGTATGACTACAAGAAGGGGTTATAATACTTTGACATCGCTGAGATACCAGACCCAGTGATGAGGATGGTTGCACGTTTGGTCACCAAGCTCAATGATCAGGAATGGTGGACACAAGTGAACAAGGCATGGCTAAATGTATTCCAGAAGATATCATAAGGAACCATCTACAACTTTTCCACTTTCATCGTGAATGAGATTAGAAGCAACTCGTAGGAGAGAGAGAAGATAATATTCGGTAACGTCCTCCTCGCCATTGTATTTTCAGAGATTGGAGTGCCCAATGGGTCTAAAACATTTGTTTGGAAATATCCAAAAGAGGATCTATCACCCGCAAAAAGGTTTGCAAAATACACTTGTGAAACCATCACGGCCACTCAAAAGGTGCACCTGGAGAAGTGTTATAAACGAATGTGTGACGCATACAGGGCATATTGGAGGATCCCTGAGCATTTGTCTATGCTCGTGAGTGGAGAGGTAGAATTTTTAGTATATCAACACTTCTGCATTGGTATATTTACTTTGACATATGGCAATATGAGTACATGGTGCAAGCTACCCTTCTCCTTCACCGCACAATACTTCCTAGCTAGAGATAATCAGTTCAAGGAAGCCAAGAGACTAAGGTTTGACTTTATTGAGGTAGATATGGACCACTGTGAGCTATGTCAGAAGCTCACCTACCCAAAGAAATGCATGTACATAGAGAGATATGCATCCCATGAGATACAAATGATGAAGCCTTTAATGTTGCCGATTACAGGAAGGACCACAGTAAGGGTGTATGTGTGCATAAGGCCAAAATTTGAAAAATGTGCTTAGTTGGAGAATGATGTCTCCATCCCTAAAGACCCTACAGGAAGGAAGAAGGCCGCGCCTAGAAAGAGAGAAAGAAAAGAGGTGCAGAAGGCACCAAGTTTTCAAACCATACAAACAGTGAATGCACCGGAGGCAAGCGCTAAGCCTAGTAATTACCTGCAGAGAAATAAGTCTCCTGTCAAAGAAAAGACCATAGAACAAGAGGCACCAGAGCACAAAGAGTCCCTCACCCATGATGAATCACCAATAAAGAGATCACTTGTCAAGGAGAAAGAAAAATAAGAATCTCCTGTACTGGAATCCCTAGTAAGGAAGAAGCAGAAGGTGACAGATGAGGCAAACTTAGAAGAAACGGAGATCCTAGATGCCTACATCGGAAAGAGGGATGATGATGAAAAACTTGGAGGGGAATACCATCATGTCTATGAGATATATGATTTTGAGGAAGAAGGAGATGAGGAGTATAATGAAGAAGATGAGGAGAAGGAGGGCGAAGAAGAATCTGAGACTCAAGGCAAGGGGGTAAGTGGAGAAGAAAATACAAAGGATCAGACGACCCCAAGCCTCATGAAGGAACAGGTAGATGAGGCTACAGAGAGAGAAGTGGTGAAAATCATCAATGACTTGGTGGAATAAGAGGTTGAACATGGCGCAGATGAGGTACTGAAGGAAGTTGAGGAGGAAAGCGTAGGAAAATAATATGGCAGCATGAGAGGAGATCCTAGTTTGGCTATAAGATTTCCAAGAGTTTCACGCATAGGGAGGAAGAGCATAGAAGAAACAAAAGGCCAAGGAATGAGTTACATCAATGATCCAAACAAAGTGTTGTGCATGTGCTTCCAGAGCACCGTGTCAATAGAACAGCTCTTGGCCATGGCTTTATTTGATGAGGAAGGTGCATACCCTTAGACGAGGAAAATGATATCATTGGCATTTGAGTCCCACATTGATGAGCTCGAATTGGAAATAAGCCAAGGATCATTGATGAAAATTCCAGAAATGAAGGGAATAAACCCTTTGGTAAATGCTCAACAATTATTAGATGAGAAAATATGCAACACGCTCAACAAGGTTTTAGTTGAGGTTGAAGCTAGAATCTTTGAAAGAAATGACAGGGTGACATTCCTAGAGGTAGAGCTGGAGAAAAAGGAGGAAGAGCTCCTTGAGAAAAGAAAGGACCTGAAATAGGAGGAACTAATCAATGGCCAATTAAGGTGTGAATTAAAATATGAGAAGGCAAGAGTGCACGAGGCATACAATAAAATAGAGATGATCATGGATGCCATTGTCTTAAAGCATCTGGACTTAACACCACCTGTGTAAAAATATGGATCAGTCTTACCATGCCTAGAGGATTTGACTCACATAATCACTATGGAGAGGTAGCCACTTACCTTAGAATCTGCAGAAGAGGTGTTGGCGCGCCAAGAGAAAGAGAATAAGATAAAGGTTGTGGAAATTGTATTTCAGTACAACAAGATCCTCGTTGATGTAAAAGTTGATGTGCAAGTTGCTGAGGCCGCCTATGATAACTGCACGGATAGGGATAAAGTGGCAAGTATCTTGGTTGCCACCCATGAAGCGGAACTCAAGGAGTTCCAAGAAAAGAACAAGGGGAACAGGGTTAAGTGAGACAAAATCCTAGTTGAAGTGGAAAAGAAATCAGAGGCCATTGAGACCTTGCTAGGCTGAATCAAGAATCGGTTGACAGAATTGTACCCCCAAATCACTCGAAGAATGGACATGCTTAATGATTTGGAAAAACCACTGGAGGAGATCACGAATACAATGAACGCTAAGGGAGAGGAGTTGAGTTTTGATAAGGTAAGCATCCTGGTGGGGGACCTCTATCAGCAAGCTCAGAACGAGGTTGACACTTGCAGAAAATTAGAAGAAGAATTATGGAAGGATTTTCCTCTTCTCCTCCTGAAATTAACAAAGTTCCCCATTCTTTCATTCTTTTCCCCTTTTCTTCATTTTTTATTCTTCCATTCCAACCATTTGTAAGGATCTACCATTATTTATTCTTTGAAGAGTGTTTCCAAGGATGGAGAACAAGTGTATTATGGGGTGATATTGGGCCCCAAAATATTAACTAAGTACAAGAAGGCACACGGGCACGTGGGACCTAGTTGAAGAAGGGTGCATGGGGTTGAAGGCACACATGGAAGGGTCCTAGTATTAGGTTGTAAAACATATTGCGTGCATGCAAGGCAAAGTGGTATTTGTACTTAGTTGTATTTGGCATCCCAGGCAGCACATGAGAAAAGCATGACCCTTGTGGATAAGGTGCCAACCTAGTGACTGTGGGATCAAAAAGGGAATATTCTAGGCATGTGATGGAAGGTTCTAGAAGAGAATCATCATACATAGTGGAGATCTTGGATCTATGAAGGAATTCTCCCATGGAGGACCACTTCGACACTTGGCGATCAATCTATAACATCTAGAAGGCATGACAGTTGGTGCTAAGGTTATAAATACAAGTGCTTGATAGAAGAAATATACATAGTTTGGAAAGATAGCAGAGTATGGAGAGGCAAAGCCCTGTAGAAATAGATGGATGATTTTAAGGGTTAGGGATTAGGAGGAATCTGTAAGCAATATCGCATTTAGGGGGATGGGTTTCATTCTTCTTTATAATATGTTAAGCATACTACAGCTCTGATGCATGACTTGGCTCTACATAGTCATATGAGGATTTTTTATGACCTCAAGGGATGTAATGTGGGTTACTAGATCTATTAATATGAATACAATTCTCTATTATAAATCATTTGTGTTCATGAGTATACTACTTATGCATTGCCTTTCTGTATGAACCACTTCCTTATGTTGCATGTTATTTCTCTTGTCTAGGTGTAATGGGATAACAACTCGTTATAGGCTCTTATAATGTTGTGTGGTTCTTTTATCTTCTTTTGCCTTTGATTATCTGTCATAAGATGGTACATTACCACAAGAATTACATAAAGGAGAGACTCGGCACCTACGTGTGCCTCAAGTGAGTGCCCAGCTCCCACTGGGTGATTGGTCGACGCACATGGGATTAGACTATTAGTCTAAGGGTATAAAATATGACTACAACAAATAATTCCCAAAAGCTTCAATAAAGATCTAACCCGACCTGGGTTATCGAAAACTCAACAAACCTTCAAGATTGATTAAAGAATAATACATCAAATATCATACCCAAATGGGTTGAGTAACAACTCACCCACATGAGGGTGACCATGAAGCAAAATACCCATGAATTAATAGTTAGGATGATCACGAGTTCGATTATTTAAAGTAATATTTGAACATAGACCAAAAATAGATAGCAATACCTTTATATGATAGCATTCTAACTCGATTAAGGGCTCAAGTTCCTTCGCAACCCACATCACAGGGTCTTTACTTCCTTTAAAAAATAAGGATAGACAGTTCCATAGCAATCAAAAACTAACAATACAGATATCAATAACAATACTATAAAAACCCATTGGTAAAATATAAGCACATGCCACCGAGAGTTATCAAAATAACATGACAAGATCAATATCACTATAGTAAAATTGATTAAAAATGCAAAGTATTTGCACATGCAACTAAAAAATATCACTTTTTATTTCCACGGAAGTCATGGTGATTTTATTTCAAAATTACTAACACAGTCATGTAAAGGAAATAAATATTTCGACCATGATAAAACAAGTATACAGTTGCAAGCTCAAAAATTGGTCCCAATGGCTACTTACCAATCTACAGATTCCATTTAATTATTAATAGTAAAAACCCAGAACCCCAAAGTGTATTCTATCATAAGAAGAGTTATTTTTAATGAACTAATTAGATAGAAAATGTTTTTGCAAGGGATTAGAGTGTATCATGCTTGATAGAGCTTCATAAAATTTTCTTTCAGCTCCCAAGATCCTTCTTCCAACTCCCACGACAACTTCTAAGTTGATGCAGTTAATATTCACAATAATTTCTCCACCTTTCCACTGGAATATCTCCCAACAGCTTCTCCACGAAACAAATAAGTCAAGATTGAAACCAATCAAAAACCAAATCAAATTCCCAAAACCTCCATTTGTAGAGCGAGAAGGAGAAACAAAATGACTAAATGGAAAACTAAAAACAATACTTCCTTCACCGAATCTAGCATGTTTTCCCCTGGGCAGTTTGGAACAATTTTCCAAATCATTACTGATTTCCATGACAGTTTTTTCCTCCCACCAACCCACCAACTTCCTCTAACCTTTAATAGGTTAGCTTCTAACTGCTTAGCCATCCAACTAATCGTGCTAGATTCATGTTTAACATCCTTCCAAATTCAAACTTGGATTACCACTAAGGAGTGGCGGTGTCTTCCATTAATGGTATTCAATAAAAGTTCCAATACATGAAAAGGTGGTGGCAACCACAACTTCTTACCTAACCATACACCCCCTTCCCAATGCCAACTGGGGTTAGCTTCGAGTTAGGGTCCAAGTCTCCCTTCCATCCTAGGTTAGGATTAAATTAATCTTAGAAACATTACCATTAAGAATAGATCACCTAGGTTAGGTTCTTAGGAGTTTACTTAGTTCATATGCCTTAGGCCTTAGGCCTTAGGTTAGGTCATTAAAATTCAAATGTTGACAAAACATCAGCCATAGTCTAGGCTTAATAACTGCCACAGCTAAACCTTACCAGCTAAGAAATATTTTTAAAATGGAGTGGTGTTACTCGATCCAACTCTCAACACCTTTTAGTCCTCAACATGGTACTGAATCTTAAGTAAAATGGAATAAGTCACCAATATTAGTTAGTATGCTTGGGTAATTCACGACAATGAACAACTGCAATTTACCACATTAATCACAATTGCAGATCGAATTAAGTGAATGCCTTGGATTAATGAAAGTGATCCAAGGTATTTTCTTAATTGATTTAATAATAATAACAATAATAATCAGTCATTATTAACTTAGGATAATTTTCCCATTTTACCAACCTACCCAATGGTTCCAAGAACAGAAATAAAACATTCCACAAGTTGTAAATATCTAGTTCATTTCACGAATCAATTAAATAACATCACAATTCAAGAGTACCTTGTAAATGATGGATTATTAATCAATAAAATATCAACTGAGATAAATATTAATCTAGCAACATGATTCATTCAGTTCTAAGGAGCATCAACTCAAGAAAAATCACATGTCAACGTTGCAATCCATTTCTCAAATAAGCAAGTACCGATGAAAGGATGGTAGAGGTGTTACAATATTAAGGTCTTGGAAGTATATGAAGATACATAACTTTCTAGAGGCTTTGGTTACAGGTATGCTATTAGATGCCCAATGTGGATAGTCGATGGGTAAGATAAAATTAGTAGAGAGAATACGTTGTAATTCTTCTTTTATTAGTAGGGCTATGCGAGGGTGCATTCTACCTCATTTTTGTTTGATGAGCTTGGCATTAGGAATTATGACAATGTTGTGGAAAAATATGTTAGGATCAATACCTGACATGTCACTGTATGACCATACGAAGGCCTAACTGTGTTCAGAAAGAAAGGTGGAAAATTAGTTTAACTATTTCTAATCTAAATACTTGCTAACTTTAATTATGTGAGGGTATTATGTAGTCCCTATGTTGATGTCAATATTGGATTCATTAACGAGTGTAGATATGTCAGGTAGTATAGTCTTTTGAAGGTAATGATCTTCTACCCCCCATATAGGATAGGATATATTCTTCTTTGCAACATTAAAGAATGTCAATGGTAGGCAAGCCTTGCTCTTCCATTTTTGGTAACATTAGTGGAAGGGTTTTAGTGTCATCATTAGTCTAGTAAGTGAGTGGTCTTAAGGTTATTGTATTGATTAAAAAAAAAATTAGGATGAATGGATACAATGTCTTCTATGTCCTTAGATTAATCAAGTGAAGATGAAAATGATGGATCTATTTCCGTTATGGGTTTAAGTGCAGTGTTACAGAAGTGTCTAGGGAAGGTTTACTTAAACCTAGTCTAAATTTCTGATGAGGTTTGTGAGATTGATCAAAATCAAAGTCATGTATACCTTGTTCGTAACTTCCTAAACTAAAACATTTCCATGCGAAATGATGAGGATAAATTTTTGTGAAGGGTTGATTGTATAAGATTACGAAATTAGATATAAAGGGTTCAAAATGATATTTATTATCGTGGTGTGAGGAAGGATTACCAATCCCTCTATAAACGAGGTTACTTTTAAGATGGTGAGGACCAAATGAGATAATATATCCTATGTTTGGTTCGTATATAGGTTGTTTTTTGGGTCTCCCATTTGTCTTAGGTGTAGGGAGTGAATTAAGGGCTAGATTGCGATGCTCCACCAACGAGAAACATTGGATAAAATATTCGAATGAGTTATCGTCTGGTAACTTACATGAGGGAATGGAAGAGATTGTAGAAGCTTCATCAGAAGATCCCAATTTTGTCTTAGGAATGAGCACATCATTAGTTCGATAGGTCATGTGACATGATTTGAAAGGATTTGAGTTGGCAGGAACAATAAAGGTTTTACCTTCATGTTTGTACTTTAGACAACAATGTAATATTGATTGGATACAATGCATGGTGTGTCTCCAAGGTTGTCCAACAACATGTTTTATGGGAACTCTCCTTCTACAAGATAGATAAGCTCATGAAGGATTTTGAAACCTACCTTGATGGGTAAAATGATCGTGCCTAAAGTAGAGGTGATAGTGTCGTTGAAGGTGCGCAATACAACAGGTGGTTGGGTGACAATGGTATTAGATAACTGAATTTGTTTGAAGGTGTGAGAAGATATGATGTTGATGTTGGCACTATTTTCAATCATAAATCTCTTGATGAGAGTATCACCGATTTAGGTAATGAAAAAGAGTAGAAGGTCATGGTCTTCAAGTTGTTAGGAGGGGATTTTAGAATAATCGAATGTGATAATGATAGACACTTTAAGAGTCTTGAAGAGGTTTACAAATGGTTGACGGTTTCCTGATGGTACTAAGATGGATTGGAGAGCCTCAATCAATACTTGTTTCTTTGGAGAGGTTTGAACAAGCTCATATAGGGACATATTTACAGGATCTTGGTGGAGTTGTTTGATGATAGTTTTTTAAATAGATATGGTAGGTTGGGTATGTGGAGCGGTGAGGATGGATACCTTGGCTTTAGAAGATGATGGATTAGGTGATTTGGGAGCAAGGGAGATAGAGAATTTGTGCATATGTTATTCTGAGGCCTTAGAGTCTTGCGCATGTGCCTTATGATTATGCAAACAACATGTATTTTATGGGGTGGGGGATTACTGGAAGAGGCCTCACTCTTGTTGGATGTGAGAGTGGTGTTGGGTGGTGGTTCAAAAGGGGTGGATTTAAGGATCTGACAGGTTTTTTTGTTTCGATAGATGTTTTTGATTGTATCTGAATTATTTGGATTAGTTGGAAGAATCCCTTTACTAGCGAGGCTTCGAATCACAACATGGAGGGATTTGTAGTCCATAGTGGAGTTTCCTTGTGTTTGATGGTATGCACAAAATGCCTCATAATTATAGAAAGAGGGATTCCACCCTCAAGAGTCAATTGACTTAATATGAGGTAATTTTATGGTAGATGATAGGATAATAATTTTGAGAATTCTAGTATAGTATCCTAACATAGTTATTTTTTAAGATGATGAGGATGAAGGGATATATATGTCATTTGATGGTGTAGATGCTTGAGTTGATGAGGTCATATTCTATGCAACATGTTTAGGTTCCGGTCGAGGAAAGACCCTAGAATTTGTAATCGTAACCGTGACTTTAGACGAGGGATGAGGCCCTGAGATGGAAGGAAAAGGTTGTATATTTTATGGTAAGGTTGTTTTATGACTTTGTAGTATAACTTCTATTTTTATGGATAAATGATTTTTGGGTTGTGTAGTAGGATTATTGAGATTCTAGATGTGGTGTTGAGCAACATAGTCTTTGAAATATATTTTTGGAATCTCTATTACATGTTTCTTCTCTAGAGATTTCGAAGAGACAATGGGTGGGTCTAAAGAGGGTGTTGTCGATGTAGGATGGTTTGTGGTCTTAGTAGTGAAAATAATAGAACACTTGGATGATTCGGCTGATATTTCTATCCCAGAAGCACTAAGTGATGTGGGTGTAAGAGGGATATTTTTTATAGTATTAGTGGTATGATGAGAATTGATGACTTAGTATTGGAGTTGAATGGTGGATGGGGAATGATTCAGAAAAGGTTGTTTAAAGACAACCAAATTTTGATTAGGAGGTATTTGAATTTTCAAGTTGCAATTGACCTCAGTCATTGATATCTTAAAGGATTTTTATGCATGGATGACACCTTTTGATATCGTGACCTAGGACTTGATGGTATTTACAATAATTGTTATCTTCATACCATGATGGTTTAGAGGTGGACATGTCAATAGGTCAGATGGGAGGAAGTTTTATCATGTATGTGGCCAAAATATTATCAAAAAATAAACTATAAGACTCCCCAATAGGTGTGTAGTGGCGTTGAGGTCGGGTCCATTCGAAGTCTGAATGAGCTTTGGGCATGGCTTTTATAACAACCATGTTTGTTGAGCCATTAGATTTTTCGTTGCTAGAAGAAGGTTTAAATGAAGAATCAGATTTAGGTTTCTTTGATTTGTGTTTAACTTTAACATCTTCAAGAGCGCGAAGCTCCAGTTTCTTAGCCATGGTAGAGGCTTTGTTGAATGTTTGGAAGGAATGGATCTGGAGGGTTGATGATATATGCTTAACGCAAGATTGAGTGAATAACTCGATGAAATCCTTTTATGGGAGAGATAAGGATAGTTGATTGATAATTCCCCACCATCTAGTGATGAAGTCTACAATAGATTTATCTTCAAATTGTTTAATGGTGTAGAGATCAATGATGGAGATTTTATGGGTGATATTGATGGAGAAATGCTTTAAGAACAATTACATGAGTTGTGCAAAAGAGAAGAGGGAATATTGTGGAATGTTATTATACCAGTCAAGAGAGAGTCATGTTAAGGACATGGGAAATTTCCTAAACATGAGATCCTAGTCATGGGAAATGAAATATAATGCATGGAAGAAAGCTTCAATGTGTTGCTACAGGTCCTCCTTATTGTAGAATTTGATAAATTTTGGGAGTTATCAGTGTGGGGGATAAAATTTAAAAGGTAATGATGAGAGGATTGGTTTTTTACAAATATGTTTGTAGGAAAGGGTTATTTTAAAACCCATATTGGTGGCTTCAAGTCCTGAAATCCTATTTATAAATGTTTATAAGGGATCATTTTGAGATGGTTATTGAATATTTGATGATGATGAGCTAGGATGGATTTAGATATGTGGGTTTTATTATTGATATAAATGATATGGTAAAGGGATATTATGATTAAGCATGGCACTCGATGGGATGTTTTGGGGATGTTGAGAGACTGATGGTTGTGAGGGTTGAATATATTGATAAGGGATAAGAATAGAACTGTGGATAAGAGTTTGAGATGGATATGGTATATACTGAGAAGGGATGGTGCTATATTGTGAGACAAGGGTGTTTGATGCCTACTATGAAAAGGGGTGAGTACTCAAAATGGAACTCATATTGATGAGGGGTATAGATGTGGGGATAGATATGACTAGATTCTGGATTGATGATGTTGGTTGTTATGATGAGATGAGTTGAGATGAAATAAGAGGGGTCGTATTAAGAGGAATACCAACTGAACTTACATGTGGTGGAGGAGGGTCACTTGAGGCTGTGGGACTGGATATGGAAGGAGATGTTGTAGTGTTTGTTTGTGAGGTTGTCAAGCTTGATGAAGGAGCTGATGATGGAGATGGTTGTTGGCTAGATGTGTCTTATGATGAGATAGCGTTAAGATTGAAATTAATGACATGGGTTGATGAGGTAGGGAATGACATGCCTATGTTACTAGTGGAGGGGTAAGGGGATATTTGTTTGATAACATGCTCATGATCAGGGTTAATGATTTGGGTATAATCGATGGTGACAATGGTGATGGGAGGTCATTTTTCTGGATATAGTTTTAAGAGAAGGACTCCTAAGGAGGTGAGGTAAGCATTGAGGGCCACTGATTTATAATCTAGAATTTCTGTAAGACCAGATCACACATGTTGAGGAACTGTGTACTAGATGGATCAAGAATCTTGGATGTGGCTGACTGAGTACTAGGAGAATGTGGGGCTTCCAAGTTTATTTCTAAGAGTGGGTTTTTTATGCTAGGGGTGTTTTGGATATGTGACTGAAGTGATACTGTAGCCTAGTTAGGACCAAGAAATAAATAAATAAATAAATAATGAAACATAGTTATTTTTAGAAAAGTAAAAACCCTACAATCAGAAGAAAGTTTTGACTATCTTGGTTATCTTATGAAAGTGTGAAATGAAAAATTGATGAAGGAGAACTAGGATAAAGGCTATCTAAGGTTGGTTTCAAGTGAGTTAGGGATGGAGTCCCCGATATACTTGAAGGTACGTGAGGCCCACATCTGTGTTGGTGTTGCTACAAGGCATGGTATTGGGTCTTATCCCCTCACTTCACAGTCTAGCAATGAAAAGGGTGTCAGGAACTTAGCTGATATACCACCCACCAAATTGTTTATACTTGGCTAGAACATTGAGTCGAATTTTCCTATTGGTGATGAAATCTAAGTAGGCTCATCTGGGAAATATTGCTTAAATGCAAGTTATAGTTGATGTGGTTTGGTTGTATGTGATGGGATTTTTGTGAATGCAATTATTTCAATTCCTATTTAGAATAGATGAGCAAGTAGATACTAATGTTCATTTTAAAATCCAAAAGGAAAATTTTACTTAAATGAGAACGAACCACAAAAAATGCAATGCTGAAAAAAAGAATGAAAGCGTACCTATGATCAGTATTCCTTTTTTATTTTAATTTTATTTTTTAGTGCATTTTTTTAACAACAACCGCGAGGCAATCCAAGCTGAAAGGTTAGATGATATTGACAAGAAAATAAAAAATAGATACAAAATTGAAATAAAAAAGAGACTAAAGGTCCCACTGAGCATGTCAGGATTTTTATGGTGATTTTTTGTTAGTTGTTATTATGCTGAAATACCAAAAACTATAAATAAATCAAGGTTTATTGATACCTGCGCCGACAAACATAATGTCGATATTAGTGAGTACATAGAAAATATAAAACACTCCTCCTTTCCTCAAGTGAGAATACATGTATACAAGAGACACCTGGACAAGAAAAATATTAGATAATGTTTTAACGATTTGCTCAACCAAGGTTGATCCCAGGAATCCAAAGGGATTCCTTGAAGGGTGTCAACTCATATTGTACAATCAAGTGATTTGATAATGTAATAAGGAAATGATAACAAGATTAAAATTTAAGAGGGATGGAGAGATCTTGATATGCCTGATAGGTAGCCCAGGCTAGGGCTATAGCGAGCTCAAAGTCAAAGAAATAATCAAACCAAAACTTTTTTTTATGTCCTGTATTTCACTTATGATTTCGATTTTCTCTCTAATTTCTTCAATTTTAGGAGTAAGGTAAATGGTATACAGGATAAGCTCATGTGAGATGTCAAACCACTCCCACATGAATGGTTGTTGCACAATCATAACATCATATATGCTTGTGATGGAGTGCGATGTACCTAGAATTGTCACCTATAGAGAATGCATCTTATTGTAGACAAAAAATCACACACTTTGAGTCATTATTTAGTCTCGATCACATACTAATATTTACATGGTTCCTAAGCAAGAAGAGTACTAATCAACCCATGTCTTTGACCACCTTTCGTTGCTTTATATTGCTACTTTAAGTCTTTCACCTTTATTGACCCATTCTATCTTTTCATACTTTAGTTTTACCTATTTGTATTGGAGTGCCTAGCCAGGATGCCAACATGAGGTGACTTCATCCCCTTTGGGCGCTCCTGTCCTCTTTACAATTTAATCTCACTTTTTAGGTCCTTTCTAGTCATTTGAGCATCTTATATTTTCGGTAGTCTGCCTTTTCGGGGTTAATTATGAAATTCAAGAAAAGGAATCAGATAAATATAAATTTATGTGATCATAATAAGGGACCAAGGACTAAGCATCTACAATCTCCACCTAAGGTTGCATCCATCAAATGCATCTATATCTCCATTCACATTCATCTAGCTCCATCACAAGGGACACAAGGCTGGCTCATCTACATAACACTTCATAGGAGGGGAGTTTATTGTTTCCATGCATATATTATTTACATTCTACATCTAGTCACTTGCTCACTACTCACAAAGTGCAACTAGCACAAGAGCAACTTAGGGTATAATTCTAAACGCACACCTAGAACTCATTGGGTTTGAGATGTAGTGCAACACTCAACGATAATTCCATAAATTTAGAATCCAAGGACAGTCTGACCCCTTCGTATGAATCTTTCTTTTTTTAGGGTTTTTATGCTTTATCTGGGGTTTTCTAGGTGATCCCTTTATTGCAAGTTTTTAGTGACACAAGAAAGCTAAGTGTGACATACACATGACAAGTAGCAAAGGCTTCACATCATCTAGCGACTCGGTGAAATTGCCTTCCAAACTTCCCGCATAGACCAAACAATCCAGAATGTAGACTAGGTCACCCTAAGTTCCCCTATCCCTTTTCTAGGTACCCCATCCTAGCCAAATCACTCAGATATGCATTTTCTTAGGCTTCTATGTGATAGTATCCCATTCCTGTTCAGCTATTCTTCACTATGACACAGTCCTGTGGAATCTTTGAATCAGCTAAAGCTCTTCCATCCCTCTTTGCACATTATGGTTTCATATTTTTACTACTTAGTTTGTTTGGGTTATTTTAGTTATTTTATTACTCATTTATTTACTAAAAACTTGCATTAGATTACGCTAGTGTATTTATATTTTAGTTTAATCATTTTGGTGAACCCAATGCTCGACACCACCTCTTACTTAGGGATATTATTCTCTTATTATGGATCAATATTCTAAATAATTTATTGAATCCCATCTTAAATCCCTCAATGATCATATCACTTAGCATCCCCAAGATTTATACTTGCTTCTATATGTTGCTCGTGAGGAAGCTAAAAACCTTAAGGAGCTTAATGCTTCTTCCACCATTCCCACCACCATTGCTACCCAACCGCTTGCTTCTACTCTTCCACCCATCTCCACCATTCCCATTTATGTCCCTACACCTACTAATCACTATACCTTACCTCTTGTTTCTCATACATGCCAGGCTCCTTCTGTTGGCACTCAAGATCTAGCCTCCCTTTATCAAGACCTTCAAGCAAAAATTCATCAATTACGGCAGGATAATTATCGTGCATCCCCTTCTTTGGATTCTACTCTACTACTGCATACTCCATTCGCCATATCCACCTATTCACTTCCACCAAATTTTGTCACTCCTAAATTACCTGTTTTCAATGGCCATGGTGACCCACAAGAGCATCTCCGAGCATTCCATGTGACATGTCTAGATTTTGCAGATGATCACATTCTCCTAGCTAATCTCTTTCCATATAGTCTTCTTGATTATGCGATGTGTTGGTTTTATGACCTACCTATTCACTCAATAACATCTTTTACACGTCTTTTCAATGCTTTTCTCACTCACTTCTCTATCAACATCAGCTCCAAGATTTCTTATGCTCAACTTGCACAACTAAAACAAGGGTCTAATAAACACCTAGTGGACTATGTTTTGTGATCCAAACACAACTTAGCTAAGATGTCAAATGTACTTGCAAAATCTGAGCTTCAAGATTTATTCATACAGAGTCTACTGCCACCTCTCCAGGAAAGTGTACTCTTTGAGAACTCTCCTTCATTCGATCAACTTTATCATACTCTTAAGCTCTGTGAAACCAATCTCTTATCCATAAACTTGCTTAAATATCAAGAGCACACATCATTTTCGACACATTTTCAAAGTAAGTCAACATTCAAACCATCCACAACTAAACTAACTAACACAAAGATTACTGTTAACGCGGTATCAACTACCAAAGATCTTCAGTCACAACCACCTCAGTGCACATTCACCAAATTTCCTATTGCCCCACATCTCATATTACAACAAATTCTTGAGAGAAATCTTATCATGTTTCCTCCACCACTTGAATTAGACCCATCGTGACCAAAAGGAAGAAATTACAATGAGAGCTTTTGATGTGACTATCACCGATGTGTGGGACACTCTACAAATAAGTGTCTCAAAATCTACACCATCATTCAAGATCTTATTGATAACAAGATTGAGTTTTCAGAACATACAAACTCTGCACCAGTCAAAAAAAAATCGTAAGCTCAAAATATTTAACAACTCGCTTCCACAACATGAAAAGAAAACCATTGATGCCTTAGCTAATCATACATATCATGCAATGCCTCCTCCTACATCGAGGTTCTTGGTGGCTAAGATTGACATTACTCCACCAATTATCTCTTTCTTTGATCGTGATTATCATGCTCATTCTCTTCTAATCACTTACACATTAGTGCCTCTATCGGATCTATCTCTATCAATAATACAAAGGTTGACCCATCATGGCCCATCAACCCATGTTCTATTCCACTTCTTACTGCTATTAGCTATCCTCTTTTGTAAATTTCATATCCCACAAATAACTCTTGCGGTGTTTTCAAGCTTCACGTTGTAGTTGACCCTCTTACTTTGTTGGTGCCCTTCCTTGTGGGCCAGACAATCGACGATTGTGACATACTTCTAGGCCTCAATTGGATTCATAGGTATAAGTCTATAATCTCCATGAATCATTTGTATCTAAATTTCATTCATGATAATCAACCTCATTTCTATCGATGGTGTGCCCTCAGCTACTCCATGGTCACATTATCCTCCCACGTTTATCAATACATCTTAGGTTTCATCTAACACGCCATGACCCATAGAACCTAAAGCACAGTATACTCCTAGCACACCTACTCGTGCATGTTTTACACTGTCTCATCACTCCATTAGTGCAACGGACCAATATAGGTCAATTCCTTGAACACTTACTACATCTTGACGTAAATCACGACCTCGTTTTATTCCACATAGGTTTCCATCCCCGCTATGTTTTTCTTCGCACATATATCCATCACCTACATATTTTGTTGCATCAATGCACCCATCATATACTCATCCATCACATGCATATGGACTTCACTCACTTGCGTAACATCTATCTACCAGACCACCACTATTAGAGCATGGTCACATGCTTTCGTCACCATAATCATTAGGTGGAGGACCTTCATCCTTTAATTTTATCGGATAGCTCACTCATCAACACACTTCTGGGGGGCATTATGCTTATTTCTTCCCCCCTCACATTAAGATCTTATGCTCACACATGTTAGCATCAACCATTACCTGATGTTGCACTCTTGTGCTTCGGTTCACACTTGATTGTTGAGGGCATATTACACACATGAACCTCACACACTGCACACTATACACACCACACATTCTTACACACTTGACCATATCATACATTCTACACTAGACACTCTTACCGTACATATCTTTAGTGTTGCTTAGTCACATTACTATGCATCTACACATCTTCATACATCATAAAATATTTTATTTATTCTACATCATTTACACTTTGCGCTTTATACACCTATACATCATACACATTCAACACACTGCGTTATTCTACATTACGTGCATATATCGACACTTTGCTACTTCCTATGCTTATACGAATCTCACTCACTACCCTATGCATTACACATCTAGACATTCGTGGTCACATACTTGACTATTGAAATTTTTCTCCTCACCACAATTATTACATCATCTATCGCACATTTTTCATCTTACTCGCCATACACATTTACACTACAAATTTCTTACATCTTCTACGCACTGCACTCATTACTCGATGACACACTCTAATCTCACAGTCCATACTGGACTATTGAGGGTATATCATCAAAATTTCTAAGTGAACCTCATCACACTCATATATTCACCTATTTAATCTTTCTATCATGTGATATTCCTACATTATTGATATACGATATAAGATACATCATCATTTCTTCTACTATCCATTAGTGATATACACCATAGGCTATATCGTCACTTCTTATAACATCCTTCAGTGATATACACTTTAGGATAAATCATCACTTCAAAACTCATTATCTATGTTGTGACATACGCTATTAGGCTAACATCATCATCACATCCTCACACTTCATCTCCATGTCGCACATCATCGTTACATACTCACCACATCATGCTACATACAAGACATCGCTCAACCATTTCCTGATGAAACACTCTCGTTTATGGCTCATTCTTGACTGTTGAGGGGGCATAAACAAATTAACCTCATTGTATACATACACATCCACTTAGGGGGCATGCAGATCCTATAATTCACTCCGCATTCCATTCCATCCATCCACAACATATTACATATCTTGGTTGCTTTTACTATTGCTTTCATTTACTTGAACATGTTCATCTTTATTACACATGCTAGATAAATATCTTGCATCTCAGTATCTTTTATCATACACACATGTGCATCCACTTTCTTTCTAGTTGTGATCGCATATTATACAGAGATCTATTACACACAACATGGATGCTTGGCACAGTAGCCTAGTACCAGTCCCACATAGCGACTCCTGGGGGTCATCCACTTTCATACACTACAAGTGTTCTTGTTTCATTAATTGTTTACATAAAGCACTTTCCAATTATCTTTGTTTATACATGCTTTTGACATACATTATATCTTTCTAATGTGTTAATAGGTGCTTCATGTGAAGCATTTATTTTACAGGATTATATTCCACCATGGTTGTCTACTACACTATTGCTTATACTTTTCTTGTCATTTTTTTCCATTGTATACGGGCTTTACCCTTTGTCTTGTGTGCCATTCACTTGTCTGCTTGCAACCACTGTGACCTTGATTGTCTTGCGACACTCATGAGTGGGGTGTCTCATGTTTGCAACATGCTTTTGGAATTCTACTCTAAATTTTTGCGTGTTTACATTATCTACTTGTGTCTTAGCTTACACATTGTTTACTTAGATTACACTTTGTCATATTTTACATGAGTGTTTGTCTTTACTTGTACTAACACTTGTTTTTCCCAGCCACTTGTTTGCATTTACCTTGGTTTCTACTAAGCGCATTCCCTTTCCCTATGTGGGGCACAATTTCAGTGGTCGGTCCTCTTTTGGGCTACACATTCCTTTAGCGATATCGCATGCGCCCCCAAAGAGGGGGTCATCATTTGGGTGGATCAATCACCCCATACAATGGTCTACACCCAATATACAACACAACACAATACCGATACAATTCATGTTTTTAGTTTTCGTCCATGACATAGTGGGTTACACAATCGAGGTGAGTTCAACACAGTCTACATAAATCCACACACAATGACTTTTACAGGGTAAGATTATCTTTAGCATTCCAGGGAAGCAATTACAACATAGAGGATAAACCAGACCTTCCTCTCTACACTACTTTGGTTGTGGCATCAGATTGCCCAAAAAACCAGACAGTACAGAGATCTCTTTAGTTTTTGGAAGTAGTTACAAGTTAGAGGATAAATCAGACTTTCCTCCCCACACTTCTTCAGTTAGTGGCGTGAGATCACCCAAAAAACTCACACTTCATCGACATGATCCTTTCTACACCCTTTTCTCATCACAGATTAGGTGAACATGTTTTTGTTTCATAATTTCATTACATACTTTTTACATACATACATTCGTTGTTACACATTTTTACACATATGCATTTATATTTGACTACTTGATCATCTTCTTTTTTACAGGTCTGTCCGTATGGGAAGCAAGTAGTCAACATCATACACAATGGGTACATCACACACATCGATACTAACATGCAGGTACATCACACACATTGATATTTACACATGTGCTTCCGCCTTAGGTTCACTCTCGTCACCTTTTTACAGTTTTTACATATTTAGTCTCCACACTCCATATTTTTATCACTCCACGCTTTGTCTAGTCCCTTGACACGCTCTCTATATCAATCTACATGGATATCAGGTATGTATCTCTATTTACTTTATGTTACCGAGCATTTTTCTCACCGACATAAAGTGGGGGCAAATGTATACACAAAATCACACACTTTGGGTACTTATGTAGTCTTGATCACATACTACTATTTGCATGGTTCCTAAGTATGAAAAGTAATAATTGAACCCATGTCTTTGGCCACCTATTCATTGATATCTATTGCTACTTATTGCATTCGGTTTTGAACCTTTATTGGCCCAGTCTGTCTTTTTATACTTTAGTTTTACCTTTTCTAGACTTGAGCACCCAACTGAGACACCAGCACCAGGCGCCCTCGTCCCCTCTGGGTGCCCCTGTCCTCTTTACACTTTACTCTCACTTTTTGGGTCCTTTCTGGCCATTTGAGCATATTATCTTTTTAGTAGTTGGCCTTTTCAGGGTTAATTAATAAATTCAAGCAAATGAATCATATACATATAAAGTTATGTGATCATAATAAGGGACCAAACACTAAGCATCTACTATCTCCACCTAAGGTTACATACATCAAAAGGAATCTATAGCTCCATTTGCATCCATCTAGCTCCATCACAAAGGACACAAGGTTGGTTCATTTGCATTACACTTCATAGGAGGGGAGTCTATTATTTCCATGCACACATTATTTACATTCTACATCTAGTTACGTACTCACTATTCAAAAAGTGCGACTGACACAAGAGTAACCTAGGGCACAATTCCACACACACACACACACCTAGAAATACATTGGGTTTGAGATGTAGTGCAACAATGCTCAGTGATAAGTCCATCAATTTGGTAAGCTGAGGATAGTCTGAACCCTTCATATGCATCTTTCTTTTTTAGGGTTTTGATGCTTTGTCTTGGGGTTTTGCAGGTGATCTCCTTTATTGCATGGGTTTATGACGACATCAACACGATCTAAGTGCGACATACCTGCACGACAGGAAGTGAAGGCCTTGTACATTGTCTGGCGAACTCTGCGAAATTGGCCTTCCGAGACTTCTCACACAGACCAGGGCACACCAAGTGCCCTTATCCCTTTTCCAGGTGCTCCAGTCTAGCCAAATCACTCAAATCAGCAGTTTCTCAGGCTCATGGGAAATTTTCTCCCATTCATGTTCAGCGGGTCTTCACCATGACACAGTTGTGTGGTATCTTCAAATCAGTTAAGGATATTGCAACACTCTTTATGCATTAGGGTTTCATATTTTGATTGCTTAGTTTACGTGGGTGTATTTCACTTATTTTATTACTCATTTATTTACTGCAAACTTGCATTAGATTAGGCTAGTGTATTTACATTTTAGTTTAATCACTTACAAGAAAACTAATTAGGCTAGAAGAAATTGATAAATAGATGATAACTAATAAAATGATTGAAATGGTAGGGATTGACGACAATTGGGGAAAAAAGTGTCTATTTTGATAATAGATGATAAAATAAACTATAACTGACGCATGATAGAATTTGAAAATGCTAAGATGGACTAAGCGGACTCTAGAAATAGAGAAGATACATAAAAATGAGATTGCAATGTGTTTAAAGTTTTAATGGGAGACATAAGGAAGGAGTACTCCAATCAATGATTGCACTGCTAAAATTACAAATATACTAAAACTTGATCAAATGATTAAACGGAAGGGAAAATGTAAATGGCTATAGAGGATAGTGAACATGAGTGTATGCAGGATATGACTAATGCAAAATGTGATTGAAAATGATAAAATGAAATATACTAACCTTGTTGAATGTTGTGAAGGATAACAGGGATGTAAATGGTTGATTGATTATTTGACAAGGGCTCCCAAAGGATGACAACATGGTGTTGATGTATACTAATGTCATTGTGTCGTAAAAGGTGCAATCATTTGTTCTTGAATTCAATCTATGACCAACTAAGAAATGGAGAAGGAAGGTGGCTAAATAGAATTGACGATGTTTGCAACAATCACCGTCGATCATCGATCACCGTCAATTTTGGTGAAAATTGGTTGAAAACAAACAAGGGAGGATGGTAAATGTTTGAAATCACTTTCCATCTGAGGCTTGTAGTTTGTTTTGAGAATGGTGGAAGGTTAGGAATCTAGGTAGAGAGAGGTTAACGGGCTGGGATAGTTAGGGTAATTTAGGTTAGATTTGTTTAAAATGGTTAGGAGAGGGTAAATAATATTCTACGTGGGTAAATGAGGTTTTTACGATGGTAAATTGGATTATAGTTTAGATGGACTTAGGATAGTGATAATAATGTGAATAGTGATGATGTGATTAATATGCGAAGGGTCACCTAGGGGTGAAAAAGTGGTGTTTACAGATAATATTTAATTTGGTGATGGAAGACTTAGAGAATAAATGATAATATTTTATTCGGAAGTGGGAAACATGGAAAATACATGTGAAGACTTTGAAAATGGATAATAATATTTAATTTGGTAACGAAAGACTTAGAGAATAAATGATAATATTTAATTTGGAAGTGGGAAACACGGAAAATGCATGTAAGGACTTTGAAAATGGATAATACTATTTAATTTGGTGATGGAAGACTTAAAGAATAAATGATAATATTTAATTTGGAAGTGGGAAACATGGAAAATGCATGTGAAGACTTTGAAAATGGATAATAGTATTTAGTTTGGTGATGGAAGACTTAGAGAATAAATTATATTATTTAATTTGGAAGTGGTAAACACGGAAAATGCACTTGAAGAATTTGAAAATGGATAATAATATTTAATTTGGTGATGGAAGACTTAGAGAATAGATGATAATAATTAATTTGGAAGTGGGAAACAAGGAAAATGCATGTGAAGGCTTGGAAAATGGATCATAATATTTCATTTGGTGGTGAAAAATTGATATGGCATGTGATGTGGATGATGATATGGATAGTGACATGGATGGTGAGGTGTATCATTTGACTAAGTGATAACAAAGGTTAATTAATTGATTAACATCAATTAATTTTCATAGAATTTTTTTATGGGAAATGGGGCAAAGAATGGGAATGAAAAGAATTAGGTGTTTACACCTAAAACTAGGTTAATAAAAAAAACCCCTTTGAGTACCTATAAGAAAAATAATAGTTCCATCAAATGCTAAAACAAAATAGAATATAACTATACGTGATGCAAGCAAAGTTGACATCAAAAGTATAATCTTATCACTTGAATGATGTAATCATATGCTAAAAAATATTAAAAAGTAAATCTGTATTGTTGTGGATAGGTACACCCTTTGAATATAGTGGTGAATCTATTTTTAACTCAAACATCTTCAATTTTGGAGGAAAAGAGTTGATTTTGAGGGTAGATGCTCACTTCCATTGACATATTTATAGATCTAGAAAAAAAAAAGAGTTTTTTTATGAAGTAGATCTTATATTATCCATTATTTCATGCTTTTACCTGAAAACACTAGATTACATTCTAGATAATAAGAGAACTTCTAGCAAGTTGTTGACAAGTCCTATGAGATCAATAACATGGAAGTTGAAGGATGATGATATTAAGTAGGGATGTTCTTTTTAATGAAAATAATGCTAGGAAAATTGTTTATTAAACCCTCTAGAAAAAACCCATTATATCTAATTATATACATTATTGATAAAAATGACATGAAAGAGAAAAAACATAGATGAAATCTTGAGGAAACACACTTTTATACTAAAACAACAATATTTAGGCATGGATTGTTGAACAAATAAATCTAATACAACTTGAACCTTGGCAATACCATCATTTGAAACCATGGGAGGTAATTGTTATCCAAAATGAGCCCCTTGCTCATTTTGTGGCTAACTCCCTTCATTCTTCCCTCTCTTGTGCCTCAGTCATAATTTTTTACTTTTTTAGGCACTCAAAACCCTCTAGAAATGGCACCATTGGATAGAGATTTTTCTCAGCTTTCCAGAAAGGTAAAGTTTTCCTCCTAACTCCATGTATTTTTGAAGTTATGGCTCGGCGGAGTTTTTGTGGGAAATTTTCCCCTGAAAGGTCCGTAGCCAGTAATATGGTGCCACATGTCCTCAGAAGTGGTAGAGGTCAGAGGTAAACTTGGAAGTTTTACTAAGTGATTCAGAAAGTTTTCAAAAGGAACATTTCACCCCGAAGGCCCGCCAATGAATGAGATGCTGCCACGTGCCCAAGGAAAAGAAATTGGAAAATTTTCCAAGGGTTGATCCAAGCAAAAAAATTTATGCTAGGCTCGCATCGAATCATATTGTGCCCCGTGTCTCTAGAGGAAAAGAGTGGCGAAGGGTGGAGTTAAAATGAAAAAATGAAAAATTTGACTAAGTGTTGGCACAACTAAAATTTTTTGGCCCCAAGGCCCGCACCCAACCATGATGCGCCACATGTCCTCAATCCCTAGAAGTGGCGGAGCACGGAGGTGAAGTTAAAATTTTGGTGAAATATTTTGCGAGGTCGCAAAGTCAAAGTTTTCCCGTAAATTCCGTATCCAATGACCTCATGTCATGTGTCTCAAGGCCCGCAGACCGCGGAGGAAGATTTGAAAAATTTTGGTGAAGTGTTTTGGTGAGAGGAAAGGATAAGTTTTGACCCACCACCCCGCTGACCAGTTAGAGCTCACCACGTGTCCCCAGGGGTTGGAACATAGGACAACAGGGGGAGATTGGGAATTTATCCCAAAGGTAAGCACAAAAGGAGATGTTTGCCCCCAGAGCCCGCACCCAATGGGAGCCCACCACATGGCACCAAAGCTTCAGAACGCGGGGAAAATTTGGAAATTTTCCCAAAGCAAAATGAAGGAAATTTCAAAAGGGAAAGTCCACCCCCCAAATGCGAGCCAATAGAATCTTGCCACGTGTCTAGTGGCGATAAAAAATACAGTTAATGCCTACAGGGAAAAAGGAAAGGAAAAGCCCACAACCAATGGGTTTTTTCCATGTGTCTAAGTCAAAAATATGGCCAAAAGTGACAGAAAAAGTTAAGGGGCAGAGGCCCATAGTGAATCATATCACGCCATGTGTCCTCAGATCATCAGCCCGGCGGAGATTTTTGGAAATTTTATCCAATGGTCAAAACAATGGAAAATGAGGCATCAAGAGCCCGCAGCCAATCGAATCATGCCACTTGGGACCCAGAATGGTCGGAGCATGGGGATTTTTTGGGAAATTTTCCCAAATGCAAAAAAGTGGAAAATTTCAATTTTTTCGCCCGCCAATCCGTTTTGGCCCTGTTTTGCCCTAAAATTTCAAATGGCCATAACTTTCGATCCAAAGCTTGGTTTTTCATGTTCTTTATATCAACGGAAAGCTAGTGAAATTATCTACAATATTCTAAGGTTAATTTTGTATTTTGATGGATTTTAGAGAGATAAAATTGAAAAACGCCTCGGGCATGTGGTAATGAACAAAAATGACGTTTCAACCACCATTTTTAATGAAGAATGGCTCGCATTCTCTCCCAACATGGTGAAAAATGTCATGGAATGGACCTGTAAGGATTCCCATGCCATTTATTGCATTTTTTTTCGATGGTTGAAGCTCTCCCATGTTTTCCCATGTTTCTCTCTCCTAGGGTCGTTTCTCTCATGGTAAAAGCCAGACTTGGCTCATTTTTTAAGGTTAAACATTTTTCATATATTGCAGGCTCCCTTTTTCACCTTGAAAAGTGATTTTGTGGAATATCAAACCTCTTCCAAGACTGCAACCCCTTTTTTTTCCTCTCATATTTTGTAATGCATGTGTTTTTTATGTTAGAAATGACAATGCAAGCTCTGTGAATGATTTCCAATCCTTTGTTTGTGTTGTTTGCTTCATTTCTGACCTTTCATTACATTTTATCAGTTTTTGCATGATGTTTGTTTGCATTTCTATGACTCTGTGTCTATTTGCAGAAGTGAAAGAATGTCTCACCATTCCTTTGGTGTATCACCTTGTTAGCATTAGTTTTCAGTTTTTTTTCAATTCTCTATCTCTGTCCTCTTTGGAATTTAGAGTAGGATTTTGAGCTTAAAACCTACATAACTTGCAAGTAACCCCCCTTATCAGAGGAGCTGAGGAACCAGCCTCTAACCTGGAGATTCTTTTCCCATTTTTACAAGTCCCACACTTGGGGAAAAGATTCAATGTTGTGCAATCACATTGGATGTCCAAAGTGTCAAACTAGAAATCTGATCCACACTTACTGATTTGTAAAAATAGTTTTGGCACACCCGGTGGGACCTTAGAGGTCTTCATCTTCATTGCAACAAATTGATGTGCATTTGTTACAATTTTCTTGCTTAAAAGAGCCCTAAATTACACATCTGGCGACTCCAAGGAAGAAGAATCAGTTGGTTTTAGCAGTGCGGACCTGAAAACTCATGAGAATAATCACCACAAGGTCAAGAGTTGGAGAAGAAGAGGTGTTGTTTGAGTATCTGAAATTATCTCCAAGAAGAAGGAAAAGAGGGAGGAGAATTCAAAGGTCTCCATCTCCACCAAACAGAATTCTATCAACTCCTCCATCTGGTAGGCCTTTCATTCAATCAACAAGGGTTCTAAGGCCAATCAAAATGGCACAACACAACCCCTATGTCAATTTCACTGGCAATAGCCCACTTTCTCTCAATGCACAAAATCCAATCCCAGTTGTAGCATTGAAGAACATTCCATACTTTACTGGAGAGAATCAGACCACTCCTGGTGATCATGTTAAGGATATTGCTAATATTTGTGCAATCCATGAGATTAATGAGATGCAAGTTATTGTCAAACTGTTGGCATCTTCATTCAAAGGGAAATATTTGCAATGGTTCAGGAGTCTTGCCTCAGGTTCTATCCAAAATTGGAACCAGCTATGTATAGCCCTCCATGAGTAGTTTGGAGAAAAGGGAGATAACTTGTCCCTTTTGGAACAGTTGACAACCATCAAGAGAGCTCCTAATGAGCAGCTGACTGACTTCAACTTCAGGTTTCAAATGACTTGGGAGAGAATTCCAGTGGCAGTAAGGCCAGCAGCAGAAGGTGCTTTTCTATATTACCTTAAATCTTTAAATTCTGATATTTCTATGTTGATTCAATCCATGGGAGGCACAACTATCCCTGTTGCTTATAGCATTGCCATTAGAGCTGAAAATTGTTTGATTCAAGTTGGCAAGCTAGCTCCTAGGCCTCCAATGCCATTGTTTCCAATTTTAGAGAGCCCAAATACTAGTCAAGTGCCTATTTTAGCCCCTATTCCCACTCCTAGAAATTAGAATTCAAGTGAAGCTTCTACTTCATCTTCTAGTGCCTCAAATGAACTTCAAGAAGTCATGAAGCAATTGCAAAATTTAGGTAATGAGCTGGTTACACTCAAGAGGCAGCAAGCCCAAGGTTTTAGACCTCCTTTCTAGCCTCAAGCTCAGCCTAACAGGCAGCCATACCAGCCTCAAAGACCACCCAATCCAGTTGCAAATCAAAATCAAACAAGACCTCCTACCAACAGACCATTTCAGCCCTATAATCCCAATGTTATATCTGCCTCTAAAGCATTAGTGCCAGTGCAAAACAACATAGCTCAAGAGTATGATTGGTGTTTCCCATGCAATGAACCTCACAACCAGTCTATGTGTTTCAAACGGTGCCTTAAATCAAGCATTAATGGTGACTACAAATGGTGCGGAGGGTGAACGGAGTCAAGGAAATAACCAAGAAACATAAACATTCCAGTAATAATCAGCTCCAAATGATGCCACACTTGTAAACTGGCAGGAAGAAGATTTTTGTGGCATGAATCAAATAAAATCCCAAAGTGTTGTAGCCAACACAAGGTCAAAAAGGAGAAATTTGGGTGAAGAACAACCATTGGCTCCAAGTAATCCACAATCTTCTATCACTCCACAAAATTATTGGCAAACAAAATGCAGTTCCAAACACACAAGGGCTGCCTAAAACAGCTCCTAGGCCAACTCAAATGCCAGTTGTTACTGCCCCATATGCAAGGAATGAATGTGCAGGCCAAGGGACAGTAGAGAGATGCTTCATCTCCATTCAACATCATTGATCAGATGAAGAAGACAAATGTAAACATATCAATGTGGGAATCACTATCCATCCCAGGCCAAAGAGATTTGCTACAAGCTGCCATGAAGGACTGGTCAACTTCAAATCAGCAAGTCCAAATGCAAGAGAAGGTGCTCACAAATGCTGCCCAGCCTGAGGGGAATCATGGAGGACAGCAAGGTAAAATGTTGAAGCCCCCTCCATTCTATGTTTCATTGATCATTGGAAACCAATTAGTACACAATTGCATGATTGATTCTGGGGCAAGTAGTTCAGTAATGCCCAAGAAAATAGCTAATCAGTTGGGAATTCAATATGAAGTCATATCCAAAGGGGTAGTGTAATTGGATGGGACAGTAGTAACAACAGTTGGAGTGATAAAAAACTTGAGTCTTACTTTGCATGCATGCCCCAATGTTGTTGTTTTGCAAGATGTCTCAGTAATAGATCTTCCACCACTCTTTGCCCTATGTTTGTCAAGGGATTTCACAGCCAAGATTGGAGGTTACTTATCTGCTGATTGGTCACACATGTTGTTCAGAAAAAGATATGGAACTAAAGCCACAATCAAATCTGATCCTATTGCAAACTTTCACATTGAGCCTCACACTCCAAGCCAAATCAATACCAATTGTTTAGCATTTGATCAAGAGGATTATCCAAGCACTGATGAAGCTGACACCAAGGTTGGAAGTATCCCAGATCTAACTCTTGATGAATGGGCAAACAAGGTGCATGCTTTTGATCCTTATCAAGAAATAGAAGAATCTGAAGCTAGGAGTCTATTGCATGCATGAAGAAAATCAGCCTATCCCTAGCATCACCAAGCCAGACCACAAGGATGACAATGAGGTATGGCAGTTGTTTTTTGATGGATCAAGGAGTAGACAAGGTCCAGGAGGGGGAGCTATGCTTGTTTCACCTCAAGGAGTTAAGTATTATTCAGCTTTTAGATTTCAGTTTGCATGCTCTAATAACACTGCTGAATATGAAGCTTTGATACAAGGATTGCATTGGTCAATCAAGAGAGGAATAAAGAACTTGCAAGTCTTTGGTGACAGTGAGTTGATTGTCAACCAAGTTAAGGGGTAGCATGTTGTCAAGAATGATCTTCTCAAGTGCTACAAAAACAGGGTGTGGGACCTCATTGAATATTTTGAGGGCTTTGGCATCAAATCCATTCCTAGAAAAGAGAACCAAGCTGCTGACAAGCTTGCAGCAGTTGGGGCAGCCTTTGATGTTGTTGAAAGCATTCAAAAATACAAGGTACAACCAAACATCCATGTGATTGTAAGGCCTTCAGTGCCAGACAACAATGTAAGTTGGAAAGTGTTTGAAAATGATCAACAAATCATCCATTTCTTGCAAGAAGAGGCTGAGTTCTCAGCTAAAAATCAGGAAAAGTTGGAGCAGCAATATGGTTACCAAGTGGTACAGCTGAGAACCAACAAACTACCAAAGGGACTTATTACTTTGGAGTCCATTTTCAATCCTAATGATCAGTTTAGGAAGGAGAAAGCAAACATCCAAGTCAAGGGAGAAGATTCAGTGTCCATCTTGGTGGAAGAAGGCAAATCACTCCAAATTGGTAAGATGACAACTGAACAAGAAAGGTATGAGTTCATACAGCTTTGTCAAGAATTCCCTGATGTGTTTTCTTGGAGCTATGAAGATTTGAAATGTTTCAATCCCAAGTTAGCTCAACACACCATTGAATTGGATCCAAGTACTAAACCCATCAGGTAAAAACAAAGGCCAGTCAATGGAGCCTCTCATGAGAAAAGAATTGAATAAGTTGATAGAGTCAAGAATCATATTCCCTATCAAGCATTCTAGTTGGGTGGCCAACTTGGTTCCAGTTAGAAAGAAGAGTGGGGAAATCAGATTGTGTGTTGACTTCAGAGATTTGAATAGAGCATCTCTCAAGGATCATTATCCACTTCCTTCCATGGAGCAGATTTTACAAGTTGTTGTTGGCTCTGAGAGGTTTTCATTACTTGATGGCTATTCAGGGTACAATCAGATTATGGTGAAAGAAGAGGATCAGTTCAAGACAGCCTTTACAACCAAATGGGGAACTTATGCATACAGGAAAATGCCATTTGGGTTGTCCAACGCTGGAGCTACTTTCCAAAGAGCAATGGACATGGCGTTCAAGGATTTTATTAACAACATGATGCTAGTATATCTTGATGATATCACTATGTTTTCAAAAAATGCAACAGACCATCTCTTTCATTTGAGATAAGTGTTCCAAAGGTGCAGAAGATTTGGAGTATCCTTGAATCCTAAAAATTGTATTTTTCTAGCCCATGAAGGAAAACTCCTTGGCCACATTGTCTCCAAAGAAGGATTAGCAATTGATCCAGAAAGAGTTGAAGCCATAAGAGCACTACCATTGCCAAGCCACAAGAAGGCCCTTCAAATTTTCTTGGGGAGAATAAATTTTGTTCGGAGGTTTGTCCCAAATTTTGCAGCCCTAGTCAAGCCTATCACCAAGATGTTAAAGAAAAGCATAGCTTTCAAATGGAAGCAAAAGGCAAAGAAATTTTTGAAGCAATCAAAGAAGCCATCTCACAAGCCCCAACTCTCATTAACCCAGATTTCTCCAAGGATTTCATCCTCTATGCATTTGGGGGTGATGATACTATTTCTATAATTTTGGTACAGCAGAACAAAGACAATGATGAGCAGCCAATTGCTTTCTTCAGCCAAATCTTGGAGGACTATGAGGTGAGGTATTCCTTCATTGAGAAGCATGTTCTTGTAGTAATCAGGAGCTTGAAGAAATTCAAGCATCTAGTTTCAAACAACAAGGTTCAATTGTTGGTTTCTCATGTGGGAGTTAAAGACTTCCTCCTCAACAGAGACCTGAATGAAAAGAGAGCAGGTTGGATTACTCGTGTCATGGAGTATGAAATTGAGATCAAATTCACCAAGTTGGTCAGAGGAAAAGGATTGTGTGAGCATCTGGTCTTGAACAAACACAAGGAAGCATGCAATGAGAAGGAGGCTGTTTTGGCATTGCAAGACAGCCATGAGCAAGGAAGCACTCAAAAGGAAAATAATGGTGTCCTCACTCCTTGCTGGACCCAAGACATAATGCACTTCCTAAACACAGGTCTATGCCCTCCAGAGATGAACAAGACCAAAAGAAGACACTTCAAATTGCAGGCTATCCCATATGCCCTTGTTGATGGTGTTTTGTTCAAAAGGGATGTGAATGGAGTGCTGCTGAGATGCATTGGTACAAATCAAATTCATAGGGTGTTGGAAGAGTTTCATGGTGGATCAGCTGGTGGTCATTTTGCACCGAGAGTGACAACTCTAAAGATCATGAGGGATGGTTATTATTGGCCCAAGATTTTCAGTGATTGTTATGCATGGATCAAGAGGTGCAAGAATTGTGCCTTTTTCATAGGTAAAGAGAGGCTAGCTGCCCTCCCATTGCATCCAATTTCAATTGACCAGCCATTCATGTAATGGGGTTTGGACTTCATTGGAGTCATTAATCCCAATTCAAGCCAAGGGCACAAATGGATTTTAACAGAAACAGATTACTTCACCAAGTGGACTAAAGCAGTAGCACTCAAGGAAGTAAATGAATCTAGCATCCTAGATTTCTATGAGGGAATAACAACCATATTTGGCATATCTGCTACAATAATATCAGATAATGGATTGGCATTCATTGGGTCCAAGGTGACTGAATGGGCTGTCAAGAACGGGATCTACCTAAGCACTTCATCAAATTATTACCCTTAGGGTAATGGCCAGGTTGAATCTACAAACAAGAACTTGTTAAGGATCATTAGGAGGACTCTTGATGAAAATTAGAGGTCTTGGCATACCAAATTGAAATCAGCATTATGGGCTGATAGGATAACTCCCAAGAGATCTACAGGTAATTCTCCATTCAGGATTGTTTATGGAAGAGAGGTAATTTTGCCCATTTCACTTCAGTTGCCAACATTGGAACTCATGAAATAGTTGGAGTTGTTGGAGTTTGGGCCCATGGAGGTTAGATATGCAGAATTGATGGAGCTCCAAGAAATCATAAATCAGGCATCCCAAGCAATGGAGAAAGATCAAGCTTTGATCAAGAAGACCTTTGATAAGAAGGCCAAGGATAGATCTTTCCAAGTTGGAGATCTAGTGTTAAAATGAGATGCAGACAGAGCAAAAAAGGCATTCAAAATTGCCATTTGGAGTGGCCCATACATGGTCACAAAGTGTAAGGACAGCAATGCTTTCCAATTATCTTCATTGGATGGCGAAGAAATACATATTCTAGTTAATGGAATCCATCTAAAGCATTTCTACTAAAGGGAATTCTCCACCTTGTACATATTAGCTTAGGTTTTCATTCCTCCAAGTGCTTGTGCACATTGTTTTGTTGTAGATTAGCTTTTCTTTCCCTAAGTGCTTTGGCACAAGCTTGTTGTTCCTAGAAATGTGTGTTGCAGGCCTTGCCCCAATCAGATGATGCTCCACCCTCCACCTTACTCCTTGCAGTGTTCTAGCCAGTTGGGGTACCAAGTAGAGAATTTAATGACTCCATGCCCAATGGATTGCTTCAGGAAACTGGTAACTTCATCCAACAGGTAGATGACCCCTCTGAGTCGCCAAAATTGTTATCCAAAATGAGCCCCTTGCTCATTTTGTGGCTAACTCCTTTCATTCTTCCCACTCTTGTGCCTCAGTCATAATTTTTTACTTTTCAGGAACTCAAGACTTTCTGGAAATGGCACCATTGGATAGATCTTTTTCTCAGCTTTCCAGAAAGGTAAAGTTTTCCTCCTAACTCCATGTATTTTTGAAGTTATGGCTCAACAGAGTTTTTGTGGGAAATTTTCCCAAGAAAGGTCCTCAACCAGTAATATGCTGCCACGTGTCCTCGGGAGTGGCGGAGGGCGGAGGTAAACTTGGAACTTTTACTAAGTGATTTGGCAAGTTTTCAAAAGGAACATTTCACCCCAAAGGCCTGCCGACGAATGAGATGCTGCCACGTGTCCAGGGAAAGGAAATTGAAAATTTTTCTAAGGGTTGATCCAAGCAAAAATTTTGACGCTAGGCCCGCATCAAATCATATTGTGCCACGTGTCTCCAGAGGAAAAGAGTGGCAGAGGGCAGAGTTAAAATGAAAAAATGAAAAATTTGACTAAGTGCTGGCGCAACTAAAAATTTTCGGCCCCAAGGCCCGCACCCAACCACGATGAGCCACGTGTCCTCAATCCCCAGAAGTGGCAGAGCGCGGAGGTGAAGTTAAAATTTTGGTGAAATATTTTGCGAGGGTGTAAAGTCAAAGTTTTCCTGCAAAGTCTGCATCCAATGACCTCATGCCATGTGTCTCAAGGCCCGCAGACCACGGAGGAAGATTTGAAAATTTGACGAAGTGTTTTTGCAAAAAATTCAAGAGGAAGCTTTTTCCCGCCACCCCGCCGACCAATTAGAGCTTGCCACGTGTCCCCGTGGGCCGGAGCGGCGGAGCACGGGGGTAGATTGGGATTTTTTCCCAAAGGTTAAATCAAAAGAAAAAATGTTTGCCCCAGGTCCCATGCCCAATGAGAACCCACCACGTGGCACCAGGAGCGGCAAAGCGTGGGGGAAAAGTTGGAAATTTTCCCAAAGCAAAACAAAGGAAATTTCAAGAGGAAAATTCCACCCCCCAAATGCGAGCCAATGGAATCTTGCCACATGTCTGGTGGTGGCAAAAAATATAGGACAAGCCCGCATGGAAAAATCTCCAGGAAAAGCCCGCAACGAATGGGGTTTTGCCATGTGTCCAAGTCAAAAATATGGCCAAAAGCGACGGAAAAGTTAAGGGGCAGAGGCCCGCAGTGAATCAAAGCTCGCCACGTGTCCTCAGATCTTCAGCCTGGCAGAGATTTTTGGGAAAATTTTCCAATGGTCAAAACGATGGAAAATGAAGCGTAGAGGGCCTGCGTCCAATCAGAACATGCCACGTGGCACTCAGAACTTTGGAGCACAGGGATTTTTGGGGAAGTTTTCCCAAATGCAAAAAGTGGAAAATTTCAAATTTTTTGCCCGCTAATCCGTTTTGGCCATGTTTTGCCCTAAAATTTCAAATGGCCATAACTTTCGATCCAGAGCTCAGTTTTTCACGTTATTTATATCAACGGAAAGCTGGTGAAATTCTCTATAAGATTCTAGGGTCAATTTTGTATTTTGATGGATTTTGGAGAGATAATATTAAAAAACGCCTCAGGCACGTGGTCATGAGCAGAAATGACATTTCAACCACCATTTTTAATGGAGAATGGCTCGCATTCTCTCCTAGCATGGTGGAAAAAGTCAGGGAATGGACTTGTAAGGATGAGCATGTTGTTTTATTGCATTTTTGGTCAGTGGTTGAAGCTCTCCCATGTTTTCCCATGTTTCTCTCTCCTGGGGTCGTTTCTGGCATTGTAAAAGCCAGATTTGGCTCATTTTTTTGGGGTGGAACATTTTTCATGTATTGCAAGCCCCCCTCTTTCACCTTGGAAGTGATTTTGTGGAATATCAGACCTTTTCCAAGACTACAACCTATTTTTTCCTCTCAGATGTTGTAATGCATGTGTTTTGGTAATGGAAATGACAATGCAGGCTCTGTGAATGAGTTTTAATCCTCTGTTTGTGTTGTTTGATTCATTTATGACCTTCCATTACAATTTATCAGTTTGTGCATGAAGTTTTGTTGCATTTCCATGATCTATGTCAATCTGCAGAAGTGAAAAATGCTCACCACTCCTTTGGTGCATCACCTTATTAGCATTATTTTCAAAAAAAATTTGCATTCTCTATCTCTGTCCTCTTTGGAATTTAGAGTAGGATTTTGAGCTTAAAACATGCATAACTTGCAAGTAACCCCCCTTATCAGAGGAGTTGAGGAACCAGCCTCTAACTTGGAGATTCTTTTCCTTTTTTTACAAGTCCCACACTTGGGGAAAAGATTCAATGTTGTGCAATCACACTGGATGTTGAAAGTGTCAAACTAGAAATCTGATCAACATCTAGGGGTGCTGCTGATTTGCAACAACAGTAATTAATAATTTAAAAACTTGAATCTAACAAGGTCTCTTTGTATTAATTGTGGCAATTACATCCTTGAGCACCACATCTCCTTAGTATGTCTTTTCTAACACACAAATTGATAATATGGCCATATCATCTAACTTATTAATGGAAACTAGGGGAGCGAAACCAATAGTTGTGATACCTAACTTGGAACCTATGTGGCAATCAAATGGTGTCACATAAAAATTTGAAATTTGTCACATAGTTGAGTCAACATATATTTAATATACATATTTCATTTCATGTGTTTATTTGGAAGGAATGTCACCTTTTGAATAAATTTAAAATGCACTAAGAATGGTTGTACTTAAACTTTTGCATGGGTTATTTAAAAGATGGACAACTAATGTGTTGCCTTGTGATTGGCTACTTTACATGTTTGTTGGGTACAATTTGTACAATAATGTCATTTGTAGAACTACTTGTCATTTAAATTTGCTTAAGTTTTGGGTATTCCCCCCGTAATTACCCTTTGAACTATTAGACCCTACTCAACTATTGGGTCCTATACCCTATATTCTTGTATTCCCATTGTGAGGAGAAAGGAAGCCTCTAGTGCACCATACTGGATGAGATTGGTACATAATATTAATGTGTGCTTAGAGGAAAATGAATTGTAGCAACATAAATGAAAACACATTTGGAAAGTGTTATGGAAGATAAACGACCCTTATGCACTCTATGGTATTGCACATGTGAAGGAAAACATCATCCATTGATTCATGAAGGATGAGGGGAAGGTTGGATGTATATTACCATTATTGGAATAACTAACTAAACCTATATAATTAATAATGTCAGAGGCTTTCCCCATTGTGGGACTCTTTACCAATAAGAGTCAAGCCTTTCAGGCAAGTCTTTTCCAATGTTTTTTTTCATGTGTTTTGTTGAAATCTATTGTTTCCTTTGCTTTTATTCAAATATTTCCTAGTCACATCAATTTGTTGTGCATCTCGAAGTTGGAGACAATTTGATTATCCCAATAATCACACTTCTATAACAGGAGATCACTCCCATTATAGATCGATTTATTTGTTTATGGATTCAATCAGTTATGAAAGTTGTGAGGATCAACCCTTGTAATAACATTATATGGAAATTTAAAAGATTTACATATACATGAAAGCGAACACAACCAAGATTATTAGACACACCAAAATATCCATTGCATCCATGATATCATTCTAGCCCTAATCAAGGTAGAGGAAGTTGATCTTGATCAACATCTTGAATCTTAGCTAGTGGAATAAATGGACTCTCTCACTGGCATGGAAAAATGCCTTGCTAAAGATCGTGCTAATACTGATATTTTCATGATATGTATAATTAAGACACTTGAGCTTATACAATGCATAATTGTTTGAAGTAAACATTTTCTAGAAAAAGATATAAAAAAGAAATAGGTATTCATGTTTTGGTCACACTTTGTAAGCCTTCATTGGATCAAAGGGTGTATTTGGGTAAATATTTAAGATCAATGTGTTATATAGTCTTTATTATTTGAGAAAAAATGTGTGAAAAAAGTAAACGTATCCATGTTTTTGGTAGCACTTCCCAACATTTGGTCAAAATGAAGAGTGTATACTAAAGAAGATCTATGATTGATTGGGTAAAATTGAAATGAGAGCTTATGTATATTTTTCAATTAGAGAGAAAGCAAATTAGGGACCTTGGTTCATTGGTGAAGTTGAATGGCTTGGAATAAGCCCACCAAGGATCAAATCTCGTTGAGTGTAAGGTCAGGAGATACTTGGCATGGAGAGTCAAGCAGATAGGGCCAGGATCGTTCCCTATGTGACTTTGACAGATTAGATGCCCTTTAGTCGTGGTTGCTTAGATAAAGGAACAACTTCGATGTAGATGTACGCTTACTCATAAAGTGTAAATCAGCTATATGTAATATCTAGTTTACCATGGGCAGAGCTGTCGATATCTATGTAATCGAGGTCTTCCAAAAAGAATTATGGCTAATGTTTTTTTTGAAAATTTGTGCTTGTGATTTTTTTTATTGGAGATCAAGCAATCTAATATGATTTGAATGAAAAGTGTGTGTTAGTCAAGATTTAATGTCTAAATGCCTGGATTTTTATTGGATAACAATTAGAGCTTAGATTTAAACTTTTTAAAGTGATATTCTTGATATATTTATAGGCTGACATTATTAAGGTGCCTTTACTTGTTTATATATTGCGCATGACTTATTTATTTCTGCACAAAACATTAGAGCTATCGATCTTGATTCTCAACTCTTTTGGTCCTCTCTTACATTTGTGTATATGTTATAATGCAAAGGATCCACAACTCATTTTGATGCAAAAAAATATTTTATAGTTTATGTTCTTTTGGTATATTATTTTATATTTTTTTATTGCTATGTATATCAAATATTTTACCTTGGTCACTTTAATAACTTATTTTTTTGTGGCTTACTATATATACCTTCATAAAATATCATACTCGGCTTATTGAAGACATCAACTTCCTCACGAAGTAGTGAATTTGTTTCACAAAATATAACCAACATGTGTCCTATATATGCAAAATGGAGAATGGACTTTTTTCAAATGTTGTAGTTACAAGTACCTTGGTATATATGTATGCAAAATGTGGATTCATTCATAAGGCATGCCAATTATCGGACGGAATCCCTAAAAGAAATGTGATAACATGGATTGCAATGAAAAGATAAAGTAGATTGAAATCTAAATTCTTATATATCTATTTAATGCTGGTCTAAAACAATATTTTTGTATATTCTTGGGGCAATAAATATGTGTACACACGTTTTATCTTCTGAATCTTTGAGCAACGTTGAAAATTCAATCTTGTGAATATTGGTTTGGCTTTTACACTTTTGCAACAACCATTATTACTTGCATGTTGGGAGTTTATGTCCCATATTTTCCAATCTATCTGATGTATATTTAATTAATAATATTGAATGTTAACAAATTTGCTACGACCCTCACGATATGTGTCAAGATTCATGCTTAACAAACCATGTTCTTCTAGCTTGAAGTATTTTCTTTTTTTGTTGTGTTTAATTTTTGTTGTTGTAGTAATTCAAAGCTTATAATACTAAAACACATAATACTGTAAATACTTATATATCTATTTAATACTTGTCCAAAATAATAGCTATGTAAGTTCTTAGGGTAGTGAATATGTGTACACATGTTTTGTCATCTGAATGTTTTAGTAATGCCACAAATTCAATTTTGTAGATATTGGTCTGGTATTTTTTCTTCAACAACGAAAACATATTTATTATTGGTTGTGTGTCGAGATTTAATGTCCCATATGTTCCAATCTAGTTATCAAATTTGGTGTAGTCTAACGAGTGCCCCCATTGATAGACATGCATGTCTCTCTTGCATTTACATTTAACTACTACAAATACGTTTAAAGATGTATAGATATCTAGGAGAAACAACAAAGAGAGGCAATTGTGTTTGAAAAGAACTCCCTCTTCATCTCCTAAACATTTAACTATATGTGTATCCTAAACTTTCCTTCTCTTAAGATTCAATTGTTGCATTCTTTCATTCGAGCATCCACCTTAATCCAACCCTATTGTAGGAACAAATAAATGGCGACGTTGGGTTAAAAATTCCATATCCCCTACTACATAATAATGCATTTCCATAAAAACAATGCATTTGTATCCCATCCAACTTTTTTTGCACCTCAAATGGATTTGCTAGTTATCAAATTGACATATTTGTGGATGATGTGAAGTTGTCTTGCTTAACTTGAATTTGCATCACGATTCACAATTGGCAAGGGGTTGATGTTGAAATGTACAAGTCCGGGATTCAAATTTGACGGGAACCCTCACCTAGATTCTTTCATGCTACTTGGAACACGAAGTAAGGTAATGAATTAAAAAAGGGTAAATATTTCAACGAAAAAGTTAGTGTGGTGGGAAAACATATAGAGGACGTAAGTGTGACACATGCATTTACATCACCAACAATACTTTTAAAAAATCATTCAACTAAATAGACTAAATGTACAATCATAACTCCAAAGGATTAAACTTTATTAATACGACTCCAAATAATTAAACCAAAATATTGTAAGGAATATCCAAAACTATTATTATAGTTGAAAACGAATCCTGGAGAAGGACAACGTCACTATTGTTATAGTTAAAAACATTTTGGGAGTAAAACTGTCACCTTTCACCTTAACCAAATATAACAATTATGGCAACGTAAAAGATGGCTTGTCCCATTATTTTCATGGGATTTACATTGATTGAATGGACATTCTATTCTCATTGATTGAATGGGCACATTCTATTAGTCATGCCTTAACTTTAAGGAACAAATAGGAAATCAAATCGACTATTAGAATCCTCAAATTCAACTCATTTCCACGTCTAGGGATATGGCACAAGGACATAATTTTATTGAATAATAGTATTAGTTCAGATATATTACCTATTAGTTTATTAAAGACCGGTTGTGTGTGTGTGTGTGTTTAAATCTCATAAACACATAGATGGATTAATCTCGAGGCATTTATCTTAGACATTTCACATATATTCAAGTTTATTATATGGTTCCATATTGCTTAATGACTTCATCACCTTCTTTGCAAATTTCACATTGACTAGTGATGGTTGGCTTTAATGTGGTTAGACCACTGCATCGGGTTTGAAGAAATATTTTCAAGGAACAAAAATGGGCTCCAAAATCCTCTTTATTCCTAAGATATCGCTCGTTTACATAAGCCTTCTCCAAAAAATATGAAAAACTACCCTATGACAATCAAATATAAGGTTGGCAATTATTTATTATCTCACAAACGTTATAGTCCAACACCACCCTAGATTCTCAGCATAATAAATTGACTTGTGACACATGGCCTTAATATGACTATGCTACCATGTGTTGGTGTTGAAAAAATATTTCCGAGAAATAAAAACAAGATTAGATCTTTGTTTAATGTCCATATATCACGAATTTTCGATCTCCTTGCCTAGAAGTAAGAAGAAAAATTGTCATATGAAAATGAAATGGATGTCAAATTTAAGGCTGACCATTCACTTTTAACATCTCACAAACATTACAATCCACCACCACCTCTTGTTTCCATTGATGGTTACGCCTCTCGGTGCAACAAATTAGTAAAAATATCTTCAATATATCTATTTGAAAAATATCAAGAGATGTCAACCTTGAGGCATCTATCTTGGATTTGTCATATACCACATTAATTATTATCTCGGTTACTTTATTCATGAATTTCAACTGCATTGGGCTCGAAAATTATTTTTGAAAAAAAGAGCTCCAAACTCCACCATATATTTAAGATTTTAATCACCTTCTCCATGAAAAAATAAAAAAATTGCATACCAATCAAATGTACAACAAATTTAACGTACAATTGCCTTACGATGGCTAAACAAATATACCACATTAATTATTAGCTCGGCTACTTTATTCATGAATTTCAACTGCATTGGGCTCGAACACTATTTTTGAAAAAAACAGCTCCAAACTCCTCCATATATTTAAGATTTTAATCACCTTCTCCATGAAAAAATAAATCAATTGCATACCAGTCAAATGTACAAAAATTTAAAGCTAGCTAGCTGGCTATTTTTATTAACATCCCACACTATTACACTCGCTCCTCCTTCCACCACATGAATATCAATGTAGTTATGTCTTTGAACATAATAAGAGTAAATAAACATCTCTTGGGAATATTGGTGTCTAGCTAAAGACAAATATATTACATGTACAAATATCTTATTTACATTGTTGGCATAAATTATATGCTCTTGTTAGTTTATTATGTTATTTTGTTGCATTCATATATGATGTTACATAGAGGTGGATTCAATTATTAACCATACACAAATAACACTGATGCAATTTTAGAATTTGTATTCAGGTCTATGAATGCAACATGCACCATATAACAAAAATCAATTAAGATAAATCAAAGATTCTCCTAAACTAACTCCACTTTATTTACACATCAATATTCAAATATACTATTTTATTTTACAGATGCATCCAAATACATATACTCCCCAAATCCACTTTACTCTTTATGTTACTATTACATCTATTGCATCACACACATTTCACGCTTTACTCTTTCATACTACTCACATTCTACCTTCACATACATATAGACATTTATACTAACATACAATCACACACTCTTACTTTTCCTTCTACTCATATTTGTACAAATTTTATCTATTATAAAGAGTCGCTATTTTTATCATGCATATTGTGCATATAGAGTGTTTCAGGATGCAAAGCACAATCCTATTGTTATCCAAAATTCATCCCTCAAGGTAATTTTGATAACATGCATCAAATTCTTCATTCCCGAGCAAGTAAAATTGATTCAAGGCCCAAAATCATATTTTTGGGGTCCCCCTGGTTTCTCTCTAACTCCCCCATCCAAGGAAAAAAATCCAACGAGTTAGAAAGAATTGAAAAAATCCAAAAATTGAAGTCGCAAGCTTGTTTTAAAGCATTATGGGTCTAGAGGCTACAGGTTGTACCAAGGTTCGGCGTACCAAGTTTGAAGCCGAAATACAAAGGAATCGGCTAAATCGAACATTTTTATCCCAGATCGCACAAGTTCAACAGGGACGCGTGGGACGCGCAAAGCCGAAACGGCCGCAGGCATTAAAAAATCGACGAAGTCAGAACTTTTTATCATAGGCGGTCCGTGGGACAGTTGGGATGTCAGGATGCATGGGACGTGATCGGTCGATTTTGCCACACGTTAGTCTATTGGGGGTGGCACGGAGATTTTCATCCAAGATAGTCGGGACACGAGTACGCGCTGTATGCACTGGACGTGTAAAGGCGAAATCACCGCACAAGGAGCCGGGCTAAGTGAATCGGGCGATGTGGAGGTCAACGGCCCTCACGGCCCGGTCAACGACGGATGCGGAAGGATAGGGAAGCCCAAATCGGGCGATGCGGATGAAAATGTCTAGGACAGCTGGGACACGCAGACCCGATTTTGCCACAATACCCGCAAATCAAAGAGAAAAGTCAAAGTTTGACCCCAAAACTTCAAATGGCCATAACTTTTAACTCCGAGCTCCGATTTTCACAAAATTGGACTTTCTAGAATGAGCAGGATGTCCTCTACGCAACAAAAATGGATTTCTTAATTTTAATGAGGGTAGATATATTTAAATAAAAGAAGCATATTCGGCTCAAGACAGTTAATGCTCATTCCCTTCAAATGAGAGAAATGCTTGTAGACCCAAAATAGCTGCCCGCACTCAGAAGGCCATAACTTTTGCATTTCTCAACGAAATCACACAAAATTGGTACCATTGGAATCATGGCTCTGAGACCGATCCACAAAAATCAATAAATTTGGGATTTGATGAGAAATTGATGGATATTAATCATAAAACGTGTCCGGGTGCATGACAGTGTTTTATTTGGCAATTAAGAGTGCAATTAAGAGGCATGGTTATCATTCTTTCTCTGCTGCAGCACCTGGGAAATTATGGGGAGTATTTTGTAAGTAACATACAGTCATTTCACCCCATTTAATGCATCTTACAAGTGGTTGAAGGATAGATTTTGGGATTTCCATTTTACCCTTCTCTCTCTCTTCTCATTTTTCTATAAATTGAAGTGTTAGGCTCATTGTAAGAGGAGGTAGTTTTGTTGTAGCAAAGCTCTGTCAAAATTACTTTATGAAGCCAATGTGTTGTAGGCCCTTGTATTGGACTCCTTGCATGGTGATCTAGGCCCTTATCTTGTAACAGATTGAACTGTGCATATCATGAAGCAATAAAATATAAGTTTGTGGATGCATCTTCCCCTGTTGTGTTTTTTTGCATTCTTATTGCCCCTTCAACCTTGATTACAAGTGTATTGTGTCTATCTTTATGCTCCTACAAAGACTCATCATTATTGTGCATGTATGAAATATTGTGGTGAGTGCATTTTACTATTGCCACCCCTTCTAGTATGCATTTTACTTCTATTTTTCACACATTGGAAGATTACTCTCACACCCCTCCTTTTCTGGTGTATCACCACTTTAGTGTAGGATTTCATTTTCATACATTCTCTCTCCTTGGTCCCTTGGAAAGTTAGATTAGGAAAGATAGTCTTACCTGCATTAGAGTAGATTGTGGCAGGTAGTTTAGGAGCAAGAACCAACCTTCTCTGGAGGTCTATCTCAAGTAGCAAGTCCCATAACTTGGATATAGTACCCATGTTATCCAATCACACCATGAGCTCAAGCATATGCACTTGTGTAAACATAAGGGTGTTGTGATTTGGTGATAACACCTATATCTCATGAGTTTTCTTAGTATTGTATGGCATCCTCCAACCCATAGTATGGTAAGGATTTTTTGGTCAACATATTTTGATTGAACTCGATAAAGAACCCTACCAAAATTATCCCTAAACTTGAAACCCTAACTTGTATTTAAGACAAATCTAGATGAAGAACCCACCAATAAGTTTTTGGAAATAGGTAAATTTGGGGGTTTTGAAAGGACCCACATCCTTGTATAATAAGCCCTCAAGGTTGGATACAACATTTAAGTGCTACAAAGAGGAAACCCCCAAAAACAAAAAGGGGGGGAAACAAAAGATAAGAAATCCAACGAGAAAAAAAACCAAAGGAAAATAGCACCCAATGCTACTATTGTAACCAGATTACTTAAAAGAGTCCATTGCATGGGATCTAATATGCATATAAAAAGATTGTTTTTTACGTTTAACAACTGTCCACTCGTCACTCCTATTAGGATCTACATTTTCGTCTATGTTAGGTGGAAGTTAAAACTCTAAAGAAGTAAAAATCCCATCATTGGGATCGTCAATAGTCAAACTGGTATTAGCGTCATTACCAACACTTGAAGTTGGCATCAACGCCTGATCCACCAAATTTGTTTTACCAACACTTGAAGTCAGCATCAATGCCTGATCCACCAAATATGTTGTACCAACACCCTCTGAAGAGTCAATCAATGGGATGGAAACCTTATCTTCACTGACCTGCGTGTCAACAACAGACTCAGGTTCTTTTGTAAGAAATAAAATATTTTGGTGAGCATCCTTCCACCAAGAGACCTTTTCATTTTTAGCTTTTTGCTTGACCACCTGACAAATATCAACGAGATGACCAATGTTAAAACTTTTTTTGAATCTGAAGGTTAAACCTTTGTAGTCTAGGGGTTGTGACCAAACCCTGTCATGCACTTTGAGATCAATAGAAGATGGTAGATCAAACGAAGTATCAAGATCCACCAAAATATGTGTAAAAGTAGTATGAAAAAAGGTATTTGTATTAGAATCTATGGATAAAAAATTACCCAAAGCATTACCAATAGTAGCTAAACTTTCATTTCCCCAAAATTGCAATGGTAGATGGGGTAACCGAATCCAAACGGGCTTTACTCTAAAAGAAGCGGTGAGTGGATTGAAAGTCGGGAACTATGGCTTCATAAACAAATGATGATTTTGCAATTCCCTGAGCTTTGAGAGAACAATATCCGTAGCATCATCAGAGTTAAAATCCACAATAAAGAATCCCCTTACACAGGGGTAAATGTCTATCCTACCGGTTATAAGGGGACGTTAGTTCGTAGTGATCCACGAATGAAGAAGTGGAAGGCTAGGCCATAACCCGTTGAAATGACAGATCAAACCATTTGAAGAGAAGAACTCCTTGGTCTCAAGCAAAGAGCCTCCAAGAATGACCAGAGGAGTGGATTTGGAGGCAGAGAGGGGTTTAAAAAGTGAGCAAATAGAAGTAACAACATACGAGTGCTTCCCAGTAACAAGATCATCAAGATCGGAGGGAGAATGGCCCATGTCGCCATTAGAGAGGTCGCTGTGAGGAGCCTGAGGGGGCTGGAAAACCCTGCACAACAAGGCCACCGATATCCCCCATGCTGCCACCATGAACAACCTTCAACACAGAAGCCGAGCCAAGATCAAAACAATATAAAAGAATAGTGCTCCCAGCTGAAATGCCACCACCACCATTTGTAAAAACCAGGTTACGGTTCGAGGAAAAATGATTAGGGCTCGACATAGTCAAATTTTTTGAAATCCCATACAATTGTGTAAATTTAATCGAAGAGCTGGGTTTGAACCTGGGTTATTGGCTCTACAGGCTAAGATCCCCACCGGTTCACCACAGGGTCATCCCAACTCCCAAGCTGACATGCAAATGCCCCACTCCACATGCCACGAGTAAATTAGGATATGAAATCCTAGGAGATGGGTTTGAACCTTGGTTGTTGGCTCTACAAGCTAAGTTCCACACCATTTCACCACAAGGTCATCCCTTAACCCACCAATATGTTGAAACTTATTAGTTGCACTTGATTTGGGTAAAATCATATAATAAACAGAGAATCCAACCATTACTCATTTATTTCCTCACACATTTTATGGAGGATAAACCCAATCAACTCTATATCATAACTCTAGTGTCCTTTATCACTTAAACCCTTTTGGGGATTGCTAAAACCGCAATGTCACATACCTAATTTTAACTTTTAGTCAAAAAATTTATTACCTACCAAGAGTCTAAATCCAATAAATAAAAGCAATATACATATCAAAACGCAGTCGATGGATGTCATAAGTTTTCTTTTTATATTCAAATAGCTATATAGACCGTAAAAACTCTTCCTTTACCTTTGTAACCATATTATTTACAAATCAAATAATCCAAATACATCTCAATTGTGAGGTTTTCTCAAATATTCATACCTAGGTTCACTATACAGTTCCTTCATACACATCAATAGGTCGAATAACATAAATCAAGACTACCCAGTTTTGATTCAAGTTTCCAATAAAATAATATTTTCACAGTCCGCATGTAGGTGATATCTATACAACCATCCCATATAACAAATAATGCATACTGAGTTTTATAATGACTCACAGTTATGAAAAATAACTATACCCAACTCGCATTCCTTTTATAGACTTGAAAATAACATTACCCAATTCATTATTCGATCACAGTCAATAAAATACCCATACCCATTTCATATATCATTCACAGTCAGCAAAACAACACTACTCAGATTGTATTTCCTTGTCTAGATACAAAAACAACTAAACCAAGTCCTTAGTTATCTTCACGAACAAGTAAAATGCCATACCAATTTACTTTTTAACATAGGAACCAATATACCTGCATACAATGAATATCATAATTTTCAATCCACATTTTCATGCAACAGAACAATAAACACTTAATTCACACTATCAAATATAACTATCATGTTACAAAGAATAAAAGAAGAAGCCCATGCCTGATGTTCACATGCCTTGGCTAAAATTTACTTTCTTCCTCCTATAGCATTCTTCCTGAATCAAAATAACAATAATAACACTGAGACCTTTCGTTTTGCAAATAAGATGCACCACATCCACACTGGTAATCATTCCCATGGCCAAAAAACAGGTGAAATGGAGAAGAAAACCCATTACTTCTATCATCCTAAAAAATAGTAGAGTGTTTTCAAATAATACCATGATCAAAATGAGAGAGAAAAGGAGAGATGTGACCTAATTAGGTTGGACCCCATTCCCGAGAAGTCCAGCCATACAATAAATGCCATAAACCCAAAACCATGCCACCTTAATTACTTTGCCACGTAACCACATTTCATATTTCCCAAACTTTGTTAGTTTGTATTGCTCGAGCTTAGGTCACATAGAAATTGGTTTTAGATTGATATTCCCATTATCCAAATAACTTTAACATTTTAAATTTATGCTCCCACTTACAACATTAGTATATATATATATATATATATATATATATATATATATATATATATATCTTCATATAATAATATAGCATATGCCACCAACTAACAACATCCATATATATCTTTATGTTTATACCGTGATTTAATAATGTTAGCTTATGCCTCAACTTAATATCATTACCTTATTTACCAGTCATAAAGAATCATTGATTTACATGCCACAATGTTTATATACATGGAAATTTTAAGTGCAAGCCATGTACATGCTTAGGTGGTCCCTTGACCAAACACTATTCACACTTTTAATGTAGCCAAGAATAATATATATAAATATATATGTAATACAAGCTTTTATAAAACACTTATTACGAACAATTGATCTTGGAAATAATCAATCAATTTTGTTATCTTTACTCAACAGATGATATCATATATCGAACAAAAATTCGGTGTAAGTTAAGACTCCCGGTTAATGACTTTATACAAATATGAAGAAATTTTATTGACCGCTTATGAGATAATAAATTTGAGGACTAAAAGAGAAGAATGCTACATCTATATAAAAGTGGGTCATATATTTGTTCACACACCCATTTACATCTACAACGTCCATCTTCAATTATGTTTCAATGGTTTCCTATGCCCTGCTCTAAACTCTTGTTTTGTCCAAGCTAGGAGGAGGGCGGTGCAAGTATGAAAAGGATCAGATGGAATCATGTAACAAAACAACATAAAGCAGAGATATTATCTCATAAGACAGTTGGAGGAACTCAAACAAATCCTTTTGATGTTGTGAATTAGCTCACCAATAGTCCTACTAGAAAGCATAAATATTCACACAATGCACATGCTTAGTAGATGAGTCAACACATGCTCAAAATGTCTAACCTAATTCCAAATATGAGCTCTTTCAAGGCCATCGAGGACTGTGATGTAATTAAACTTACCTTTTCCATCATGGTACATTGGAGTGGAATATGCTTGTTTGGCATGAATTCCTTTTGTTGAGTAAGCTTAGAACATCACAAATCATCATTTTCTTAATTGAAGATGAATACCCAAAGTAAGGATTTTTTATAAATTTTCTTTGAAAAGGCTTTTGGGTGTGTAGTTCATCATCAATAATAATACATTATAGTGGGTAGATTCACTGCATTATTATTATTTTCTATTGTTGAGAGTGACAAATTTGAGAAGATATTTTGACATAAATTTAGAAGGTTCAATTAAAATATATTCCATATCCAGAAGAAAGCAAGGAGAGAATCTTTCGTGGTGTGTGAAAACTTAATAAAAAATAGTATCAAGCTTTAGAAGGGGCAAATTGTCAAATCTCATTGGATGACCTAGTACTCACCATGTAGAAATTTGTACGGTGCCATGACTTTCATGCATTTGTATATGATGAAGAATGACCACTCAATATTGAGTTGTTGAGTTCAAGTGATGGAAACATAATAAGATTCTATAGTGTTTTTGTACCCATATGGAGGGGCCACTCAGTCAACGCCATTAACTTGTCTGGGAAAATTTACGATGAGAAATAACTGACATAGAAAATGACATCCTGGAAAAGTTGCATGAGTAGCCAACACATTTGTAGTATGAGTGAGTGAACAGGTGTGTAGATTATGTTGTGGTTAAATAATGTAGAAAAAACTAATAACCACGATCTATTCAATCAACGACCAATGAATCTTCACCCTTTGTTATATTATGTGTGTCAAACAAAAAGACCTTGAATTCGGTTTGGAGAAACACCTTCAGCATAATAATTGACTGTTATGGAAATTATTATACGTACTTCAATAGTACCTATACCTTTTGGAACAACATGTATTTAGGTTATGTGAACAAATTATTTATCTATTTCAATGAATAATTACAGTTTTGAAAAAAAAAATTATATTAACTTCCATGAAATATAATATATGGAATACTTATTACGCCGAAGGCGTCCCCCCTATGGGAAAGGGATTTGTGGACGTTCCTGGCATTGTCTTAAATTTGACGGTCATTTGGATGTTTGATGTGCATTTTGATGTTTTCCCTGTTTTTGCATGATGTTTTCCATGTTTTTCATGTTTTCACATGTGGCAGTTGCATGATGGGTTTGAAAAAGAATAAATCTTTTTTTGAATCCTAGATCTCGATATGTTTTTTTCATGAATTCAAACTTAGATTTACACTCACAAATCTCTTCATGGCTGAAACAAAATAGGTGGTTGTGGTAGGAGGTAGAGTTGCAGGCACCCATGCTGTGAGATCTCTTCAATTCGGAGCAGATGTCACACAGATTGATCCATATGTGAATTTTGCACCAAACCCAATTCAATGATTTTTTTTACACCAAACCCAATTCAATGATTATTTTGCAAATGGTCGCCTAGTCACTAGCATTGTTGTGAGTGCTACAGATACTAAAGTTGTTAGAAGACCTTGGATTGGTTAGTTTCAAAAAAGGTTGAGGTCCATCTGAATGAATGCATTGATTTGGAAAGCCTCTTGAATTCGACCACCACCTATAGCACACAATCTGGGATGAATTTCTCTGCAGATTGCCATTTCGTCTGTGTTGGAAGACATGTTGCTTCATCTTGGCTCCAAGAATTTGTTTTTAAAGAATCTCTTAATAAGCAAGGTCACCTCAAAGTAGACGAATTCCTTCGATTAAGAGGGAAAACCAATATATTTGCAGTTGGAGAGGCTCTAAGCTGCAATACTTACTATCCTTAGATATTGTTTTGGTATACATACATGTTTTCTTTCAATTCCTTAATTGATATAAGTTCAAATATAAGTAACTGAAATTACTTATTTTTTATATTCAGATTTATCTCTTGAGGACTACAATATGATTTTGATAAAAACAAGAAATCAAGAAAGGTTGCTTGGCTGATAAGTAAGGAAAAGTTATGGCTATCAATATTCAGACTTTGCTTAAGGGATCTAGGTAAAATTTGAAAACATGCAAGGTTGCCTCACCAATGGGGATTGTGTATCTTGGAAGAAATGCTGGAGTTGCTCAGCTGCCATTTAGAACTGTCATTGGATTCCTTCCAGGAAGTATAAAGTCCAGGGACTTGTTTGTTGGAAAAACTGGCAAGGGCTTAGGAATAAATTCATAGGCACGCTATCAAATGTTTCCTCAGATTTCATTTGCATCCTTGTATTTTTGAAGTCAGAATATAGTGTATCCATCATTTACTATTATTTGGGCTGGAATTTTTAGAATGTCTCGTAGGCGGGAGAAACACCGTGAGTTCGCTTCAGTTTAGATTCAATTTATTAAAGAAACTACCTATATGACTACTGACGAATTCTTCTGTATTACAGAAACAACAACATGAAAAACGAGAGTGGGGCTTTTCTGAAAGGGCTTTGGAGGAACTCAACTTCTGGAATATTTTTTGGTAACTAGTTTGTGTATTGCCAGAGATATCTTGTTGTAGTTGAGCAAAACCCTCACTTTAGGGACAAGGACATCATGGAGGTTGCTTGTTTTGTCGTTCATGTATTCAATAAGTAGTAGGTAAGGTAAGCTAGGGAAAACACTCAAATTATTCCTACGGTAGGAATAATTTTATTTTATGTTCCAAGATCAGGGTACTCCTATCTGGGAGGAAAACAACAAATGTAATCTAACAGAATAACAAGATGTTTTAAATTTGTTAAGTTTTTGTGGTATTTGTAAGCTCTAACTGAGGAAAATAATAAAGGGCATGGCTCAAAACATTACATGGTGATCCCAGAAATAAGCCATCAACAGGATAATTTTATTTTCATCTTCATTGTAGGATTTATTCATGGTATCCCCTGAATAGTAGCAATTGTAGCTCTAGCCCCATCCATGGAATTTGTCTTAGCTTTAGTTGGACATCATCATCAAATCTATCTCTACATTACCTATCAGATTTATTTCTACATCAATTATAAAAAATAATCCATAAGATATAATATAATTTGTTGCATTTGTTTCTTGTTCATGCATTTCCTTGAACAATAGCATGGTGAAATGTGTGTTGTGATGTATTTTGCTGCAGTTGTGTGATTTTGGTCTAGCAACATGGACGATGGGACCTTCAGTATCATTCCTATGTAAGACAGTGAAGGGTAAAGAAAAAGTATTTCTTTCACTAATTCCATACCTTCTAATTAAATCAATATTTCAATATCATTTAAATGTAAAATGTAAAGAGGTTTTAAATTCAATATGTGATTGCATTAAAGGTATCTGGCTCCAGAATAATTTCAGCACGAGAAGGTCTCAGAGAAAACATATATCTATGCATTTGGGGTGGTTTTGTTGGAGCTGCTTATATGGTGGAAGTCATTTGAGACAATGAGACCAAGAGCTCACGAGAACCTGGTTCTTTGGGTAAGCTAAACAATCTCTTTTTTGGTCAATCTCTACACTATTTTACCTAGGGAGGTGTTGGTCGTCAAATAGGACATCTAAGAAGAGCAACAGTCAGGGGACAAGAAGTCCCTCCTCTTTAATGGGAGAGGTTCCCTTATACAGAAATGAACCTATTTACAAATGTACAAGACATGATTTGTTGGTTAAACTTGGATATTACGAAAGTGTTTTCTATGAAGATCATCAATTACAAAAAGGACTGAGGAAATGAGAGTACGGGAAAGAGCAGAAAGGAAACATGCAGAATTATAGATATAAGAGTAATTCTTTATGTATGCGAAGTCACAGTGAATTGAAACAAGATCATTTGTATCGGATAAATAAGATGGAATTCAAAGACACAAAGTTCTGTAAATAACATCTGCTAGAACACAAAGTTTCTTAACATAACACAGATTCATTAATCAAGGACACAAAGTTCCTTCTTGGTTATACAAGATCGCCATGCTTGCAAAGTCGAAGAGTATGCAATCGGCAAGACTAATAAACTTGAGACAAATGATCTTCACAAAGAGAATAAATGAAAGCTTAGGACTAACAGAGATCAGATAGACAAAGAATGGAAAGTCCTTCTATATTGATTTCTTTATGATCTATTTACACTTTTCAGAAAATAAGCCAAGTTCTTCCTCCTTTGAATGGCGTAAAGAAGGCCATTATATAGCTTACAATTCAGTTACTCTTCGTAACCGTTTCTTTTAACTAAAGAATAGTTAAGGACCGCCAATCGCAGTACCTCAACCTATTACAAAGAAAACAGAAAAGAAAAGGAAGAAGAGAAAAGAATGGGGAAGAAGACAGGTGGCCAGTCACTGAGAGGGACCCACTAACTTCAGAATCCGCTGCCTGAATTTCTTTAACGCCTCAGCTATGTCTCTGCCACGAGGGACTGACGTGTTGGCCGTAGACTGAGTCTAAAATCCAAGACATTTCTCCATCTCTTTATCAAACAAGACATGAGTATGATAATCTTTATTTGCTTCTCCAATGGTAGATTGAAGAGAGCAGATTTCCTTCATTTTTTCTTTGGAGATGGAGCTTTCCTTGAATAAATTATCTTTTGCAAAAGCTCTGAACTGAGCTTTGATTTCTTGCAAGGAAAGGGAAACACCAGAATTTTCATCCTAAAGATGACAGTGTATATCTTTGAAAGCAGAGATAACCAGTGTCTTGAAAGCTTCGCCCTTCTGCCAACTGTTCTTTAGTTCTCCCAAAGCCTCCTCCAGGACTTTGATCTTCCACTCCACACTGTAGACCTAGGACTTTGACAGATTGTCCTTTGCATCATCAAAAACTTTACTTGCCAGTAAAATGTTCTCATATGCCTGTCCCTGGAATTTGATCTTCATATTTATAGTATCAGAGCCGCAACCTAAATTCGGGGAGGAATTACAGAGAAAAGGGATACACGCGCAGGGAATTAGGTTGCAAGGGTTCGAGCAAGGGTAGCATGGAAACAATGTAAGAATTGCAAAGGTGGCTTGCTCGTTATATAGCCGTTGAGGAGAGAGAAGGGTGATCAATGCGCATTAAATTCATATCTATCAGTTTGAAAAACAACATATTCGGGTAGAGCAAGAAAAACTAAGTATGAATGGCATTTGGTTCGCTTGGGACCTGTGAGACGTGAATGCGCGAAACACGCGGCTCAGCCGATTCGGGCGAAATAGGGAGAAGACGCACAAATGCATTTTGGGACATTTGGGACGAAAAGTGTGAAGTACACGGTTCGGGTGAAACGACCGAAAATGGAACGAATTACACAATTCCATTTGGGACATTTAGGACATGAAAGAGCGAAGTACGCGGTTCGGGTGTTTCGGCTGAAAATGGAACAGCTTGCATAATTAACTTTGGGACATTTGGGACGAAAAGTTCTGACGGGCCCGAAAATGGAACAACTTTGGGGATTTCAGCCGATCGGGGAACAGAGCGCACTTTCGAACTTGGGACAGTTGGGACAAAATTGTCCGACAGGCCCAAAAAACACACAAAAAGACCCAAAATGCATTGTTTTCTCAATTTCACGACTTTGGTACATTAGAGAAAACACCTAAACTCAAAATTTTGAAATTTTTACTTTCATCAGAGCAGGGAATTTTGAGTGGACAACAGGAGGCATGAAACATATTCCCTAAGTGAGGGATTTGGATTTAGGTTCCTCCTGAAAGAGTGAAGCCATGTACCACTAACCAAATCCTCTAAATGACAACTATCTCCAGTGCCAAATTATAAAATTATTATGATATTTAATTTCATTATATTCTATTAAGAGACTTCAACATATGCCAAGAGAATAGACTCCAAATGAGGTTTTTAGCCTGCAAATAAGGTCTTTTTTCTTATTTTTATAAGAGATTAGCATCCAACTGATTTCAGGAAGGTCGATGCCCATGTCCACCAATTCAAGGGAAGCAACTCTAGGTAATTATCACATAAATTTTGGATTTGGTTTCAAATTTTTTTACGCTGCTTCTCTGTATGTGAAAGCTCAAGTCAAGGTCACGTGTCTTATGATTATAATGTCATCACATGTTGTTTATGATCAAACAAACTACTTACTATTTGATGTTGTCATTAGAATTTATTTTAAATGTAAAATGTTGAATGTGATTCCTTTTAATTCTTGGATGTTGTTCCAATTGGTTTTGTTTAGATAATCATTAAACCTTTTGTTTTGCTAACTTTTTGTACAAGCCCAAAAACAATGAAACGTTTTGCAAACAATGAACATATGGGTTTCAGATGTGCATATTATTTTATAGTGTGAAGGAAGGTTTTTTATATATCTTGTGGGACCCATGCATCACCATTTGTGTTGGAATGTTTTAATAAACTATGCTTATTATTGAATGATGTTTTGCTAGCAATGTGAATGACTTTTCTACAAGTAATACTATAGTTTTTATCGCCAAATAATCTAGAGGTAATCCCATCTCATGCTTGGGCACAATGTCATAAAGGAATCTATATTTTTCCCTTCTACTTCATTCTCTTTCCTAAGCTCTTTTTTAGCAAGGCAATTATCATATAATTGTTTGTTTCAAATATGATCTCATTCTTTGGTTTTTGTCATTTTAAGTTTTCTTATTTCTCTTCAATGCATGTGTTTTTGTATTTATTATTTCTTTCTTATTGCAGGGAAAACCAGTTGCCTTAAAGTATGTGAAATTCTAGAATGTTCGCAGGTTTGTCCTTTGCAAAATGGAATACATGTTTGTAGTATCTTCATTTGATGCTATTGTGGGAATCCATCTACTTTTCAAGCTCTTAGAAATTTTTGTAACATTCTATTGTTGTAATTGCATAAATTGAATTAGACCAGTTTGACCATATTTGTTGAGGACAATCAAGGTGACACCAATGTTACTAAAGTTCAAAAGCTTGTCCTTTATGGTAGCACGTAAGTTTTACTAATTCTGCCAAATATGTGTCAATGCTTTTGATGGTTTTTTTAAAGCATATGTTACTCCAAAATTATGAATACTATTGCTCCATTAACCCTTATCATTAGTTAAAATAATTATGTAGTCACCAACATATGTGGGTATGGGAATGTGAATGGTTATGGCTACACTGTTTTCACTATCAAGATATGTGGGTAGTTGGGTACATCTGATCAGTTAATATGTGCATACTCAACGGAATATGAAACTTGTTGTATGCTAAATTGCCCACGGCATGCTTTTTGTATGTTAATAGAAGACTTAAATCACATAGAGATCTTGGTCTTTCCCTTTTCCCATATTATAGATGTCAAAAATTTTTTTCAAGGTGGGTTATATTAAACTCTCTTTCTGACTTTGGATATTTTTAAACCATGATCACTCAGCTTTCTTCTTTTATCATTGTTGAAGTTTTATCACTGGCCTTAAGAAGTTAAGATCTTGGTGTTTTTGAGTTCTGTAAAGGTCTCGTTTATAAAGTATATTGAAGAATCCCTTGGAGACAATATTTACTTAGAGATAATAATATGATTTCTATTTACCTATGTTACCAGAAAGAAAACACCCAACAAATTTCAAATTATGAAACCTGTTTTCTAAGAAACCTGCATTACTCAAGTCATTTCTAGGCTGAGACAAATGGCCACCCGAGTCAGTTGAACAGAAAACCAATTTCTCATGTCTATGTAAACATTTCTTGTTTTCTATTAACCCTTAATGATCACTTTGAATAAGTTTGTCTTGATGGCTGTAGAAAGTTTAATTATGTTTAAATATTTTTAATATGATAATAGCTATATAAATTTAATAATTATTGTGCATGTATAAAAATATTAAAATTGTAACCTTGAAATCTCTGTATTAAAATTGTAACCTTGAAATCTCTGTATTAAAATTGTAACCTTGATTTCCCTATATTAAAATTGATCGTAACCTTGATTTCCCTGTATTAAAATTGAAACCTCAATGTTCCTATTTGAACCTATTTCAGTCTGATTTCTTGTTTCTCATTACAAGAACAAAGTGCTAAGTACTGAGATCTCTAATTTCGTGTACATGGAGCATTCCAGAGATAATACTTTTTGTACCTGGCTGGATATAAGCATGAGTTAGTTGTTGCATTGCAAATGACTGGTAAACGCTTCATAATTAATCCAAATTTGTGTACTTGTATATTTTGAACATCCTTAACTTTCAAGAAGAAAAGAAAATAATGGTTGAATTTCGTCTGGGGGAATTTTTGTTAGCAAGTTTTTTCAGACAGACAGTGAGAAGAGTACTGCACCTTTGGATGTGGTCACACTGTTGGGGAATGCAGTCGGCAATGAATACAAAACATATGAAGATTTTGAGAAAGGGAAATTTTATCAGAGCATGCAAGATATTCTCAGCTAGTCCAGAGCTTCAAGGATTCCATTGTTTATGATATTTATTATGCAGTGTTGTTTATTGTTGAGCTTAGTAACATCTATTTTTATTTTTATCCAACTGAAAGACTAAATGTTTCATTCAAGAGTATGCCTTCCTGATTAAAATATTTCATTAGCTAAGAAGCTAACAAATTCTTCACACATCCTCTTGATCACTGAATCAAAGAAAGGCAAGACAAACAATTCAATCACCATGGGCATATATAGTTTTTTGAATAGGTTGAATCCTTATGTGGCTGTAACAACATCTAACACATGCAAAACCCTTGGGCAAGGCCCCACCTCTGGTTCAAATACATGGCCGAAGACTAGACTCCTCTCAGTTACTTGTTCAACATTGCCTGCTAGTCTGTGTTAAGCTTGTTATCATTCACAAAAAGCATCATGCAAATCACACAAGAGATATCAGATGGGTTAAAGAGAGAGAGGTGAATGCATCAACTAATTTCCATAGCGTTTGTCAAATGTTCTATTTAGTTATACCGCAACCTGGCTTCTTCTTTAGCCCTTTGCTTCGCATGTATTTTCTCACTCATTTGCATCATCCCACCTTCATCATAGATATTTTAAGGGTTTTTCACCATTTGTTGAATCATACAAATCCCTACTTAACCCTTATTGATGTGTGTAGTAAAAAGACATATGGTTCAATCATCGTGGGAAATTACTCCCTTCGTTGCATATTCCTATGTGTTTTTGCTATATAAATCAGGGTTAGTGTTGGGTCCCTCACCCAAAGAAATTAGATAAGGCATGGCTTGTTAACTAGATGACACCACTCATTTGACCTTTTCTGCGTCAGACAACACCACAATTTTATAAATGTAATGACCATGTGTTTCTAGAAAGCCAATTGAGCCTTAACAGAGTTACTTTGGGTTTTAGACCCACATCCAAATCCATAGGAATCACCACAACAATACCATCATAATTGTCACAACTAGATATATTCACACAGTTATAATGATCTCCTTTATTGGGCTGGGGCATATTTGCTTTCAGGTGTGGTTTCACACAATTCCCCCCAAATAATTACAAACCACATCAACTACAAAAGTATCTAACTATAGAAAGCGGTATCAAATGTATTCATGTTTAGTGCCAAAAAAATCGCCCACAAAAGACTAACTCTCATGATATAAAACCCGCAAATGTACGGAAGTCTTCATGTATTCATGTTTAATTGAAATAAAATAGTCCGCAAAATGCTACCACTCACAATATAAGATTTGCAAATATATATGTATGAATTTGTAATGGATTTTAAATGTAGAGATATAACCTTTAAATGTAATGCTTCATCTATATTGTTACACTTACAAAATCAATCACACCCTTTATCAACATCAACTAAAGAAGTAATAACTATTCATCTAAATCAAATAACATATACCATTAGGCATTCCCATTGCATTGTACACATGCGAAAGCTAGTAATATGTTAACTCTTGTGAAACTCTAGAACACTCTAAGATGGGAATTTTTGAGAAATGTGAACAATATAATATTATAATAATATAAGTATTAATGTGAATTAATAAAACCTTTGTTTTCTAGATATTTGCGCAGGAGCAAATTAGTATTAAAGACGGGAGGGGATATACTAAAGCGGAGAAGGGAATCTATCAATATGGAGTACAAATAATTCTGTGTGTGGCATTTCAGTCAGGATCATATGTATTGCTGCATGTGTGCGCTCTCCAGTTCAACTGTAGAAATCTCAAAATCTTTGTACCAACAATGGAGATTGTGATGGGTCTGCTGTAAAATTGGCAGGGGACTACCTACCTATTATTTTCTATTGATGGTACTCCCATGTTCAGAGATGAATGGTCACTGTCATCTCACTGGCATGTTTCAACCCGTGTTCTTCACGTTTGTCAGTAGCAAGCAAGACAAGTTCAAATAAAAAATATCTTGATTTGGCATTGTGACTATGTTTCTCTAATGATTTGACATTGCGACTATGTTTATCCTTCTGGATTTGGGCCTACCATAATAAAAATCGGGACCATACTTTAACAAGGTTTGAGCCTATCGTGAGAATATCAACTTGTATGCATCTTTTCAGGAAAAAAGAGAGAGAGAGTATGAATTCATTCTTCATAGAAATCTTGCAAATAAAGTACTCATCATGAATATATATTATTGTGCATTCATAATTATAAGAGGTCAATAAAATTGTAAATTTGCAGGCACTTTTGCTTTGAAGTAGGCAATCTACAATGAGGGTGTTGTAATTTCTGTAGTCTTAATTTTATTGTGAAAGGAAAATATTAGACAAGCCTTTCACTGATGAAAAATAGTATAAATATTTTAAATTTTATATGGTAAGAGTAAATTAAGTTCACGCGTCAAAACAATTTAAAATATTTTTTTTATATGAGAGATTGATATTTTTGCATAAAAACATTTGTTCAATTATGACATGGATTTGTGCAAGAGTCTGAAAATTTTGTTGCAGAGAAAAGAGGATCACAACGCCACTGGACGCAAGGAAGCTAACATTAATTCCAAGCAACAAATGAAGGATATATATAAGATTTAACATTGTGACTATGCTTATTTCATTATGAAAATTTGGATTTGACATTGTTACTATGTTTATATTTTTGGATTTGGGCCTATCATAACAAAAATCTTGCAATTTGTACATATCTCTTTGAATATGTGATTATCAAAATAGAGAGTCTAGATTGTACCAACTAAAGAAACATTATAAGGGAGGATTGAACTCATTCTCTATACAAATCTAACACACACACACACACACACACACACACACACACACACACACACACACACACACACACACACACACACAAATATATAATTGCCCATTACTAATTATAAGTGTGCAAAGATGTTTGCACTCTTTTTTTAAGTATTATAGTAAGGAAACAATGATAGTTGAGGGCAGTAGGGTGTTATAATATGTGTGAGTGTGTCAAATTTTAATTGTGATTTTAAATTCAATGTCCATTCAATTCTTACGTTAACATTTTCTTTTTATCTTAAAAGAGTTAATAAAAAAATCGTAACATTTTTTGTTAGAAATATATTTTTTAAACTATAGAACTTGGTGTAGTTGGGAATAGTAGTGCATCTACTTTCTTTTAAAGATGATGTTCCATATCATGATGCATTTTCTATTCAAGGTGATTTTACGTAGGATTTATGTATCTCATCCTTCATGTCTTTATGAATATTTGTTTTCAACATGTTGGAAGAATTGATTACAAGGTAGATTATAGACATGGTGAATACCAATTCCATGTAGGAAAAACACATATTGAGCATAGTGATTGTTCTTGATCCCTTCAAATATAACTTCATAGATGGTTAAAGAGCATTGAATAAATATCTATTATGTCAAATTGTTGTATATTCCATACATTTTAATCTATGAAGCAACATAGAATACAATAAAAATATGAAGATAATAGATGCGAAAATAATTATATGTGGAGTTAGTTTTTTCCTCATAATTTATAAAATAACATGCAAATAAAAACTCTTTTAACATAACCACAACTAATCAAAATATGAAGAGAATAGATGCGAAAATAATTATATGCCGAGTTAGTTTTTCCCCATAATTTATAAGATAACATACACATAAAAACTCTTTAACATAACCCCAATTAATCAAAATATGAAGAGAATAGATGCCAAAATAATTATATGTGGAGTTAGTTTTTTCTCCATAATTTATAAGATAACATGCAAATGAAAACTTTGCTATCTTATTCCGGCGGTTGGTAGAGAGGTCTACAAACCGAAGAAGGAAGCCTTTGAAGCACTGAATCTGTTTCTTAAAGGTAATGAGAATCTCACCTCCCATTTTGTTGGCTACCTTAAAATGTCTTTACCCAAACCTTTTGACGAGGTGGCTCTCACCTTAATTCAATTCTTAACCTTGGAAGGTCGCCACAAATGTATTTATGCTTACCACCTCCCAATGCTAAACCATTTTAGACGGGGCCAGGCTTTTAGTTTCCCCTATTTCTTGTACCGTTATTTGTGTGCCTCTGTCTCTTAGTTTAAATCGTGTAGGATCTCTGTCCCTCTCCACCAGGGCTTTATCCTTGCCCTTGTCAAAAGGGCGGCCCTGGACATTGATAAAACTGGTGCTCTCAAGCTGGCGTTGGAAGCTTATGCGGACGGTTAGGAGTCTGTTTCAGAGGAGGAGGATTCGAGTGATGAAGAGGATTCTCTGGAAGGCAACACGGAGGAGTATGAGGTGAAGGTGGTTGCGGCCCAAAACCTTTAGGACCTGAAATCGAAGCAGACCTCGAACAATGAGCCAAACACTAAGGGCGATTCTAGCAAACAGGGTGCACCGAATCCTAAAAACGCTCAATTGGAACAACACTATGAAGCTATGGGTCAGATCGTCTCAATCAAAGGGGACAATCACTTGGCCAGGATGGTTGCTGATATTGATGAACTCAAGGGGGACATGCAGCTCACTAAGAGCTCAGTCCAGTTTATTTTTAATGATTGGCACAAGATGAGGGAGCAGGTGCAGGAAGCTGTTAGCAATGGGCAGGGCGGCGAGATCGAGATCCTAAAGGCCAACTTGGGGGCCATTACCAGGGATATTTATCAGGTTAAAGCTATCCTCCATAGCTACATGGAATGGAGCATCGTGACTATTAAGTCGACCCTGCTACACCTTCAAACTTTGGGGCAACTTGCCAATTCTTATTGTGCCGTGGATAGTTAAGGAAGGAAATGGAAGGCGACCTCGGATGGTTTAGACCTGGGCTCTTTGGCTGTTAATATTGATGCTATTTCTAAATAATGGGCTAAGGTGCTGGAGGGGATTGAAAAAGCCTACAAATGAATGTGGTGCGGGGTGTTCTATTTTTTCACTATCTCTGTATTAGGCTGTTAGTTCTTTCGATGTTTTTAGTTGCACTATGGTTTTTTTCTACTGTTAGTTTCTCTTATTGGGCTCCTAAGTGCCCTTATTACTATGAACTTTTATACTATGGTGTTTTGATGTTATTATAATCATGCTTTATCTACTCTCATGGAGCTTTTTGGTTGTACGGGGTAGGGTCCCCTTAACCCTCTTTTTACCACTAATAAAAAACAAATTTGTTAACATAACCATAACTAATATTATGAAGTCGAACACCCTCTCACAACTATATAATATTGTTGGTAACACTAAAATTTGGTAGATACTTAACTTTGTTTTGTTATCTTAAAACTGAAATAGAAAACATTATCACTAAAGTGTACACTAAGTGTGGCATATTGCATGCATAATATCCCTTCTAAAAAAACTAACATATTAAGAGAAAAGTAATTCTATCAAACTTGTTTTGTAAATAAGATTAGTTTTCTTGCTCTGTGAAGAACTGTGGAAATGTTGTATGAGTAGATACAAATATTTTGAGCCAACCGTAAAATTTATGAATAAACTATTAGGAAATTGTTTATTCGTTGGCAGGCATTCTCCTTTGAAGATGCTCCTGCTAGAAAGTGTCAAATTCTGGCAGATCCAATGTTTACAGGTTGCTGGATTTTAGATATTTGTTGTTTGCCGGGTTTTGGATATTTATAGTTGCAACAATATTCACAATTAATATATTTGGTGAAATAGTGTGAGTTGTCTTGCATATTTATTTGCTAAAGCAATGTTTTTTGCTGAAAAATGTTTGGAATTAATTAATTTGGTGAAACAACATGAATGCAAAAGTAAACATCAAATAAGTTGTCACACTCAATTCCCTCCATAATAAATTTACAATCTAACCTCACCGGCGTTGATTGCAACTCATGTGCAATTGCTAATATAACTCTAGTATGAGGTAGGGGTTAAATTTGAGTCAGCTTTTCTTTAAACCACTTCTTTATCTAACATCTTATATCTATTTTCTTAATAGATATATTTTAATGTTTTTGGTCAAGACATTTTTTTTCACATTTTCCGATAAAGAATTAAATGACAATCAAACTATACAAAATAGTTGTACATCTATCTATATATAAAAATAATTTTTGAAATTTTGTTAAACTTTTAAACTTTCAATTATGTAACTTTTTTTACAAAATAACATTATATTGATTATTAAAAAAAACATCATTAATTACACAAAGAAATGAGTGGAATGGAATAACAAGTTGAAAAAATGGCAATAAGAAAAGAGTTACAAATAAATCTTAAAACCCATTTTATTAAACATAATATAAGTTAAGTTAAAGTTACTTAATATCATACTCCATAGCAAAAGTGCCTAAATAAACATATAAAACCTCATCATGCACCCAAAACATACCATAAAGGAACTTTAAGAAATATGAGAAATTGGAACTATTAGAGGCGAACGAGGATCATCCATTTTCTCATCCCAACCACTATCACCAAGAGGGTCTTATGTATCATGTGTTGACTTCCACCCATCATTATGGTTTGATATTTCTTTGAATTATTCTTGCTCATCCTATTTAGTAAGAGAGATAGAAAAGGAAATCTAAAGAAATTTCATTGTGGCACGGTATTGCCTGCCACTAAAATAAAGAACCATGTGATCAAAACAATCACCTTAGCTTCCACGACTAAGAGAAAGCCATTGAGAGTGCATCAAGAAGATTCTTTGGCTACAAGAATGTAACTTTGAAAATTGATTATCAATGGGGTTGATCAAGATTTACATGGTTCACATCACATGGTCCACTTCCCCAATGGTCTAAAAAGGATTCCAAATACTCCCATCTCCAATGTAACATTTTCAACCTAGACTCGAATTTAAAGCATGAACAATTAGAAATTACCAACTCTTTGTTTGTGACTAAAAACAATGTTGTGTACCTAAACACAACATATATTATATGTATTTAGTTCTAAGATTATTATTTTTATGTTATATTACATGTAACTAGAATTAGGTCATGAGTTAATTAGGATTTTTGTGGTTTGAATGCAAAAGGAGGAAAATTCAAACAATATATCTTATTTTACAATATCAAAAACATAATACAAGATATAGTTTCTATTGTGTGATATTTCTTTTCTTATATTTGGATTTATAGATGCTATAAACCCTTTAGGAAGCATCACTCAAGCATGTGCTCCCATAATTTTGTTTATTAGCGTCTATCTCTATATTTTACAGTTCCATTTTTTGTTGGTATTTGAAACACTACAATATTATTGGTGGACACTAAAAATTGGTAGATACTTAAACTTGTTTTGGTTTAAACTGAAATGGGAAACATCATCACTAAAGTGTGTGCTAAGTGTAGCATACTATGTGCATAATATCCCTTTTACAAAAGGAAACATATTAAATATAGGTAATATGAAAGGTGCACCAAGATAAATATAAGATACAACTACTTATATAAAACTTGATTTAAATAAATAAGATTAGTTTTATATTCTCTTTAAATAACCATGGAAGCATTCTCTGGCTAGGTACAAATATTTTAGGCCAACTATAACAAATTATGAATAAACTATTACCAAATTGTTTGTATCGGTATAACTCTAGTATCATGTAGGGGTTAAATTTGACTCTACTTTTACCTAAACTACTTTGTTATATAACATCTTGTATTTACTTTCTTAATGGATACATTTTTATGTTTCTTATCAAAACATTGTTTTTCACATTCTTGTACAATGAAGAAAATGACAATGAAAGGCTACAAAATAGTTGTATATAGATTTTTTTTATTTTTATTTTTTGTCAAAATTTTAAACTTCTAACTACACAAGTACTTTTTTTCGAAAATAACATTATATATTAATTATATTAAAAATACATCATTAATTGCACAAATAAATGGGTGGTATGGAATCGCATGTAAAAGAGAAAAGAACTTTACAAAAAAACCTTAAAACCCATCATTATAATTAAACATAATTTAAACTAAGTTAAAGTTAATTAACATAACACTCCACAAAAGTATCTAGATAAACATATAAAACCCCTCCATGTACCCAAAACATATCATAAAGGAACATTAAAAAACATGAGAAATTGAATAAATTAGAGATGGTTGAGGATCATCTAGTTTCTCATCCCAACCACTATCACCAAGAGGGTCCTACGTGTTAGGTATTGACTTCCACCCACCATTATGGTTTGATATTTCTTCGCATTCTTCTTGTTCATCATTTCTAGTAAGAGAGACGGCAAAGGAAATATATTAAAAAAATCCTTGTGGTTGTGTTGTCCACCCACTACAATAAATAACCATGTGATAAAATCCATAATCTCCACTTCCAAGACAAAGAGAATGCCATTGAGAGTGCATTAAGAAGCTTCTTTATCTATAACACTAACATATCTCATGGCCTATAAGAATGCAACCTTAAAAAGTGATTATCAATCAGGTTAATTGAGAGGTACTTCATTCACATCACATGGACCACTTCCCCAATGGTCCAAATACTCCACCTCTAATCTAGCATTTTCATCCTATACTTGAATCTAAAACATGAAAAAATAGAAATAACAAACTTTTTGTTTGTGACTGAAGGAATGTTGTGTACCTAAACACAACATATATATTTATGTCTTTGATTTTAACATTATTATTTTTATGTTATATTTCATGTAACTAGAGTTAGGTCACGAGATATTCATGGGTTAATTAAGATTATAGTGGTTTGAGTATAAAAGAGGGGAAGTCAAAAAATGTATATGTAGACACTAGAAAATGCACCTTGTGCATAAGGTTTCCAATTCCAAAATACCAAAAACATCATAAAACACAATAATCCGAAAAAATCATAAAACCCCACAAAATGGTGATAAAAGACACCTCATCACTCATTTACTAACTCTCACCCACTCACATTTAATTATGTCCATCCCACATACCCATTTTCAAGCCTAATGCAAGTTATGGACCCTTATCATCTCACCCATCTATTCACATTGCACCCATATATGTCACAGTATTCTATGCACTCAAAAACTATAAAACACCACTCAACCCCATCATTTGACCCTCTTAGCACCCTTGACTCTTTGTGCACTTGAGCCCATACTTGAGTTTTTGCTTCTTTGCTCGCATATTTCGGTATTATAGGTTTTAGAGAAGTGAAGGTGGATCACAAAGAACATGCGTAACTCACAAGATCACTATTTTGGAAAAAAATCAACACATGTGTCAGTTGCACCCCCGACTCGCATATAATCTCTATGTAATTTTTTGGTGAATCGTAGTCGTAACTGGCTTACAACTGAGTCAGGTATACCATTCATTTTTATGCATTGTTTTGTCAATTTTCTTCAATAAAATGTCTTGTATCTCCTTAAATAGCTAGGGATATGACCGAGGTAGGTCCCCTAACCACCAAAAATAACTAACATTTTTCTAAGTGTGTTTTTGTGTAGGTTATAGATTCATATTAGGAATTTTACCCACTTTATTCATTAAAAGAAATCATAATTGTCCTTTTTTCAATGGCAGAGTAAGCCCATTTATTTAGTAGCATTGATTTGGAAATTTTATATATCTACTAATAGATCTTGTAGGTGATCCAAATCTAGGCATACATTTTGGAGACTACACGATTATCTTGTAATTTTTTCTAAAAAAAATAAAATAAACACATTTTGTTTCTTCTTAAGGGAAAGAACCTTAACTACAAACTCATTGCAGGTTTGGATAAGGGTAAATACCCATCCGCATAACTGTGGGAAGTATTTGGGCATAATCCATAAAACTCATTGTGAGGAGTACCACAAGAACATCGAAGTAACTAGCCCATTGAGAGGACCTACCAGCGAAAAGGGCAATACCCCATCCCGCTTGACTAGTTTTTACCCGTGAGGTAAACCAAGTGTTGTCTGTGGTAATGATTCCATATCGATTGATTAAGGGGTAAGTCCATGACCAAACACTTTCTAGTGAGCAGTAATCATTTAGACAACATTGATGGCCATAGAGAATCCTTAAACCCCTGTGCAGTCTAATTGATTGGGGGTCATCTATATCATAGCATGTTACATCCACACTTAAAAACAAAAAATTCCAAAAAATATCATCTTCCCAAAATATAATTTTTAGCCACATTCACTCACTTCTTGGTCACATCCGTGACTGTCCTTGACATCCAACACCATTTCCCCAAATTTCTACAATATGTATATTTTTCCATTTTCATATTTTCCCACACCCAGATGCAGGCATGACTGCCCTATAATTTTTCAACCCCAATTTTTTCTAGATCCAGTAGCAGGCGCAAGTGCCCTATAATTTTCCATCAATCAAATTTCCTACATTCTATCATTTAAAAAAAAATCCCAGAGCCATTCACAGGTGCGACCGTTCTGTAATTTTCCATGAATCACATTTCCTACATGTTGTTGAAGGCATGACTTCCCTACAATTTTTTAGTTAGATCATTTTCCCATTTTATTCCATTATTTTCATCCCACTCATTCGATTCATTCATATTTCACTGTCCTAGTTGCAAGTACAACTACCCCACATCTTTACTGCACCTTATGTTCTCTCATCCCTTGGGTGCTCCAGTACCTTGTATTCTCCATTATTTCCCTTGTGCACTCTGATCCCTTACAAAATTTAGTCAACCCCTTGCCCACTTAGGTCCCTTACACACTGCGATCATCCCCTTGCATGCCCCGGTGAGCCCCTTACATGCTTTAGTCCCTTACGCACTCCAATCAACAACTTGTGCATTCCATTCCATTACATTCTCTGGTCATCCCCTTGCACACTCCAATCCATCATTTTCTCCATATCCTCCATTCACACTGGTCACATACGTGACTGTACTACAACCACTCTACAAACTCTCTACAACCACTTTGCAACCTTCCTACAAATGGTCTACAAGCTCGTGCCCTATAACTTGAATATTTCCACCCATTAGTCCTAAAATTTGCATTCCAAATTTTCACCAAGCCAATCGTGGGTGCGATTGGCTAGAAATTTGTATTTCCCAATTTTACTTGGGCTAGTCACGGGCGTGATTGGCTATCAATTTACATTTCCCAATTTTCCTCGGGCCAGTCACTGCGCCTCTGTTGCATTGGTTGTGCCTTCGTCACATTCATTGTGTCTCCTTTGTTGTGTTCTTATGTCGTATTAATTGCACCTTTGTTGCATTAGTTATGAGAGATTTGGATCATATTGCAGAGAATGCACATAGGAATGATTTTTGTTATACTAATAAACTATTCTGAATATACAAATAAATAGAGGAGTGTTTCCTATAAAAATAGGAAACCTCCCATAATAAATCTCCCCTATATTTTTGAGTGATTTTTAGCCACCACTTACATATGCAAAGTTTTTTAACAACTTCACCAAATAATAACTATTTCCCAAACACAATATAAATAATTTGCATATTATTCCAACATTCACCCCTTTAGTGTGAACACCATTAATTCTTAATATTTACCCCCTTAATGTGAACATAGGAAGATGACATGTTTAAAAATTGAACCACCTCCTAAAATCACTTCTTAGACTGGATACAAACTCCATAAGTTATCTATTTACCATCGTGAAGGCGTAGTGATGAGCCAAAATATGTAGGCATACTCCCTACTTATTTGGGTTCCTGTGGGATTTTCTCTTCTTCCTTGGGCATCCAAATTCTGAATCTCCAAAATCCACAAGCTTTGCACTATCTAGATAACCATCCCCAATTTTAACTCGTAATCTTCTCCTTCTCCTAAAAATTAAGTTTTCTAAAAACATGAATCTTTCCCAAATTTATAAAAAGACTTTTATTCAACAAATCAACATACTGAAAAAAATAGGAGCTCTGAAATAAAACACACCACACATTAAAAAATGCCACCAGTTCTAAATGTAGCCTCATCGTTGGTGACTGACAAGATGTCGATTTTCGACCTCCTACCTCTATTTCCTCCATCCTCGTGTGTTTTTTACTAAGTAAATTAAATCTTTAGAATTATAACTGTTGTCTTCAACCATTGGTTCTTCTTCATAATGTTATTCCTATTCTATTCCCATATTTGCTTCATCTATTTCGAATTTTCCTTTTAGAAGATCATTGGTTTGAATTTTGCAATATTTAGATATACATCCCTTTTTCTTGTAGTAAAAACATTGAGTTTCTTCCTTGGCAAAGAAATTATTACACTTCTTTTTCAATTATAATGCAATTTCTTCTTCCACATCTTCTTTAGCCTTTTGTCTTTAGCTAGAAGAGTTGATATCATATCTTCTAGTGAATATGAAGGCATATTTCTATGAGTGAAAACAACATTGCTATATTTGGAAGGCAAAATATTCAACAATATGGTTTTTGCATCTTCATCATCATCCAAAGATTTAACTTCTACTAGTTTTCTAATGAGAGATCTAAAATCATTAATGTGACTAGACATAGTAAACTCATAATTCATTTTGAATCTAAACAACTTGAGTTTTAAATAAAACTTGGCATTAACTGGTTTTGCTCCAATTTTTTTGTATGTTTTCCTACATTTCATGAGATTGTTTCTCGATATCAACATAATACAACCAAGAATCTAAAAGATCCATGAAAATAATGGCTTTGGATTCATCATCCCTACTTTGCCATTCTGCTAATTTTGCTGGATATCATGATGCTTTTTCTTATCCATTCACAATCCTCCATAGATTCTTGTTTATTAATTTCATTTGGATTTTTACTTTCCAAGTGTGGAAATTGAAACTAGTAAATTTTTCTAGTGGTGCTTCCATTGTGAAAATAAGAAAAAAAATGCATTCGTACAAATAATACAACCTATTATTCACCTACACAAGGTTATACTTTTGATATAACAACACATGTAATTTGAAACCGACTCTAATAAATGCAATTGATAATAATGACACTTGACAACAAGATGAAAATCACAATAAATTTTACAATTAACTCAATATACGGAAAAATGATTTTTAAAAAATTTTCAACTCATTTTTATTTTGATTGTAGACTACAAAATAAATCTATGATAAACAAAAGTTTAACATCTAAACACAATAATAACTATATAAATAAATACTAAACAAGACTAAAAATTTAAAAAATATGTGAGACTCACGTGGCACTTAAATGTTAGATGGTAAGGGCTCTCACTGATGGACGTTGGTACATAAAGTAGAAATCGCATGCGAGGTGTGCGATGTGAACGCCGAAAGGAAAGTGAGGGGTTGTATATGAACTGTTAAATTAAAAGTTTTGAATGTGTAAAATGGAAGAGGAAAGAAGCAAAAGAAACAAATTTAGAATAACAAGATAGCATATGAGAGAAACGATAGTACAACGCAGGGACAACAAAAGATAATTTTATTTACTACAAAAAAAGAAAGGTGAACAACGGATCATTCTATTGAAGAAGAAGATGAAGGAATGGGGGAGTCTTAGTAAACAAGAAAGGGTAAGAACAAAAGGCAGGGGACATCGTCAGGGGTGGAAAGGGGGAAGGATGGAGAGGCCAGATGATGAAGAAGAAAAGGAGGTAGGTATTAGGAGGCGGGGGAGGTAGGCAGTGATTGGAGACAAAGTTCTTCATTTTTACGGAATTGGAGGAGGGGGGCAGAGGAAATTTTGCAGTAACGATCGAAGGAGAAAGATGTGGAGGTACGAATATTATCCAAGGAAGGTGATGAGACCAAAATATGTCTCATTATATCACCAAATAACATTCTTATTCTCTCTCTCAAAATAAAACTTTCAAGTGAATTTAGATGTAGTTTTAATAACAGATATCATATTTAAGGTAGAATATATGATTTATCTTATCATCTCTTTAGAAATCTATTTGCAATCTAATTGTTGTTATTTCTTGATATTTCTTCTAAAGTTGGAATGCAATAGTGTGTAGAAAACAGGTCATAAACAACTATACTCCAAGTTCATAGATTGCAGCTACAGAAATTCTTCACGCAGCTACGGAAATTCTTCACACATCTATGGAAATGCCCAGCTACGGAAATTCTTCACGCAGCTACGGAAACACCCAGCTAGTGAAAGTATTTTGGTTTTTTCCAAAATAATGTAAAGGAGCACCGAACTATTCAGCCTACTCTTTGCTTCCACGTCATCAACCAAGAATATAGATCTAAACATGTAGCAATTCAAAGTCATGAATGCATGTGGCATTCCAAGAATAATTCAAAGTCATGGACTTAGCACTCCTCCTTTTTCTCTCCATGTTTCAAGGATGAGAAAATGGTGGAATAGTATTAGGGATGTTGAATAAGTACTCTCCCACTTTGTGTTCCTAGATTAAAGGGATGAGTTGTAGAAATACTCTCCACGATAAGTGGGTTGTTGTATTCAAGTTTGTTTAGTATTTATTGCTTTGAATAAATCTGCCCAAGAATAGGTAGTTAATTCTTGGAGTGTGGACCAAGTAAACTAGGAGTAATGTCTATAAATACCTCTTCCATATATTTGGAAAAGGGGGCATATTTTGTAAATCAATTTTGAATCAATACCTCTTGAAAGAGTAGTAAAAGTTAGTCTAGGTCTCTTGGTGGATCTAATGTCAGTAGTAGCACGAAGAAGGGTGAGCCCCTGGGATTTGTGAATAGATAAAGCCCAAGCCATTTTTAAAGGCAATTGTCTGCGAGAACCTCTTGAAATGGGGGGAATTGGGACATGGGAGGGATTAGATGGATTCCACTGAGGACTAGTATATCGATCGAAGTCGATAACAATGAAATAAGGCAAAGAAGGTGGAGCGGAGGAAGGGCAATAGACAATGTCAATGATAGTGCTAGATGCACCATTAATAAGGCCTGCTGCAATCCATAAGTTAGTTGTGAGCATGATTTTTTGCTTTTTGCAAAGGATCACTATATGTTCAATTTGGTTGTCACCAGGATCATGGGAGTCACTCCTCCTTGTATTCACAACAATGGACAAGGCTATTGAAGAATTGAGTTCTTTCAGCATCTGTAAATTGTGGTTTTTAACAAGAATATTTGTCGAGAAAAGGTGGGGGGCAGTGTGGAAGTTTACAAGTTCTTGTTGTGAGAGGAAAGAATCTGTGCGGGACATCAATGTCTCCCAATCTGGAAGGGTGGGAACACCATTTCGGATGTTGAGAAGCAAGTTGAGAAAGGAAACCTGAGATGGAGTAGAGCCTTGTTGTCTGAATACAAATCTTAAGGATATTGAATTAGGAAATGTGCGCCAAAGGGATGCACCGTAGGAATTGCTGGCATATAGTGGAATGTCCATAACAGGTGGAAGCTAACCAAGGTCTCCAACTAGAATCATCGATCTATTTCTGAAGGGGGAAGTCTAGAAATGGGGAAAGGCCTCACGAAGGCGGAAGTCAATTTTTGCAAGAAGTTTAGGGCCAATGAAGCTCATTTCATCAATCAAAATGTATCTAATATCTTTTAATGAGTCTTGGAAGGAGGCCAAAGCTTGGCCTTCAAGGGGTTTTAAATCTCTAATGGGAATTCAGAGGCAAGAATGAACGGTTGATGCAGAAATGTTAAAAGCAGCCACGCCAGTAGGGGCTAGTAAAAGAAGGGGTGAAACAGAAGGGCTTGCGAGGGAGGAGAAGGCAGATTTGAGAGAGTGGATGAGGAATGACTTTCTTGTTCCTGGAGTGCCTTGAATAATGAGATGAAGGGGTGGTAGGTTTTGCGTAGAGGAAAAGTGGTGGAGAATTGTGTCGAAAGCTAGTTGCTAGTCATCGCTGAAAGTAGATGGCGAGGAGGAGGTGGAGGGACTTGTATGGGGAGGGAAAAAATTGGCCTTATTTTGTTTCGATAAAAGAAGGTGCGACATCGACAAGTTGAACCGGGACGTTGTTGCAGGTCCAATTATAAAGGGAGTCAAATTCTCGGAGGCCAAACATATAGAGGTGGTCAAGACCTTCTGTCTTTCCTGGACGGAGTCCAGCCAAAACCTGCCATTCATAGATTTGCTTTGTTGCTTGCATGGTGTCTGTGTCTAAGTCAGACGAGGCATCTGGAACAGTATCAGGTTCTGTGTTTGTTCTTCTAATATGCCATGGCTTGTACAAATTTTTGAACAGGTGTCAATTAGAAGAAACAATGTCTGGTGAAGAACCAATATCTGAAGGAATGTTGTGGAAAGGCTTGTACAGTAGGAGCTCAGACCAACAGAAAAGGTGGAAAGCATCTGTATTAGTTGGTGGAATGATGGAAAACCTTGGGTACACCCGGACAATTGCTGGTGGAGTTTGTTGTTTCCATTTGTCATTCTTTCGGTATTTGTTGTAACTCCAATCTCGAGCAATCTGGATAAGGGAAAGGGGCTCCATTGATGGAGGGAGGATAAGGTACGCATGAAAAATTTGTGATGTATCTTGTTCTTGAGTATCTGATGCAGAAAGGCGCCAAAATATTTTCTTCCCCACATTCAAATAGATGGTCCAGTGGCTGGACACAACAAGAGGAAGTTTGAGAAGCATGTGACAAGCTTCTTGTGCACTGATGTCATGTTCAACAACACTCTCTGTGAGCATCTTTTGTATTGCAAAAGATGCTGAGAAATCGGGGTTTACATGTGAACAAAGTCTAGAGAGCATTTGGTGGTATGTCTCTGAATGATGCTCTACTTTGGAGGCATACTTTGCAATGTATTTAAGAATAGCGTGTCGGGACAATACAGGCTGACAATCAATGTTGGCTCTCCATATAGCTATCATGGCTTTGTTGTGAATGTTTAATCTGTCATCATTCCTTGAAGGAAGGTATTCAACAGTTTTCTTGGCATCAATGGTCAAGGAAGAAAAAGGTTGTGTTTCCCAAGGTGCATTGTATCGACATACAACTCTAGAACCTTTTTTTCGTAGACATGTTTCTTCAGAACATTTGGTGTGGCGCTGAACTCGGTTTATAAGTTCCTCTAGGTCCTGTAGAGGATTGGAAGTCAGAAGCTCCGCAGAGGAAAGCAAGCAGGGATCATCCTTGAGAGATCTTTGTAAGAATGTTGGCCTGTGCTCAGGAGCTCGAGGGTTCCAGGCGGAAACGTATTGATCAAAGTATAACCTTGTTGCATTGACAGAAGCATCGTCATTCCAATTTATCACCTCAACATCAGGGGCACCTTCGAGCCAAAGGAAACTTTGAACATGTGCGGACCCTCTATGTTTTCATTCGTACCTATAGGAAGAAGGCAGTTAGAAAGGAAGAGAAAGAGTATAATGGAAAATGAGTGATTTGAAATTTTTTTTACCTGTACCAGTAGTCCTTGGCCCCAAGGTGTTTCTGCAGCACCTCCTCGCAGAATATTGTGAACCTCTGGTGCAAGTAAGAATCAACACGGTGGGGGTGGTCGATAATGTTGACCGTTCTGAATCTTTGTGTGAATCGAGGATCATGAGGTGGAGCACCCGGCATGCATTTATGAAGATCAAGTCATTTAGTATCTACAACACTAAGAGTGAAGAAGAATGTTGGTGCACCTAAGTCTTTAACCATGTTTGAGATTTCCCCTCTGGTTTTTGACTAGGACTGTGTTCCACGGAGGTTGTTTCCAAATTGCATCAAGGTATCTAGAAGGGAATATGTAGGGTTTTCCAGTAGTTTTTTGTGGAGGTTTGTTATAGTTGGTGGTATGTCATTTTCTAGGTTTTGTTACATGAAAATGGTGATTGTAGATTGGCTCTTATGGTGCATGATGAGGTTAAGAAAAAAATAGCAAAACTGGGGGTGGGAACCGAAGCGGTTATCATGGTAATGGATCAAATGGAGGGCGTATTCGTGAAAAAGGACTTCTTTCATGCGAGGTTTCCTAAACATAGCCTTACCTTTAGGAAACAAATTTGGAAATACCATGGAAAATAGACCCTCAGTGGTGTATTCATTAATGGGAGAAAAACCTATGTCTGGCCAAGGCATGGTGGAAGGCATGTTTAGGTCATGGGAGAGAAGGAACTGCGAGATTTCCTCATCTTCGGTGCCTGAGTTGTGGGCAGAAGGGACGAAAGAAGAAGTATGGGCGCTAGTTAAAGTGCAGAGTGAAGGATCGTCATTGAAATCATGTGCGGTGGTGTCTGAAGAGGTAGGGATGTCCATTGTTATGGAGTTAAGGGAGGAGGCAATATTTGTTTGTTCTAGGGGAAGAGAGTCGAGGGCTTCATTGTCAATAAGAACGTCTTTGTAGTAAGGGTCATGCAAAATTTTGTATTGAAGTGCATGCCATACACGAGATCTACTAACGTAGAAATCGTATTTTGTTTGTTGGGAGCCTGCCTTTTGCACAAGAAGTAGATCCAAATCACTGAGACGTCGAGGGAGGTACTTTGCTATGGAAGAGATATTTTGGGGGAAGCTTATAGTGTGGCCGAAGTATTTGTATTGTCCACCACGTGCATGGGTTACTTGGAGAATTGGGTTAACTCTAGCTATCAACATTTCTTCAACTTGTGTCAAAGATTTAAGTACGGATGGTTGGATACCCGGGTCCATGTTGTTCCACGAAGAAAAGTGGTGTCCTTGTTTCTCTAACTTGCACCTAGAGCAAAGGACAAATCCTGAATAATACTTAGTTTGAATGCCAGGGTAATTCTCCAAACAGATAGTGCAGGTGCTTGTAATGGAAAGGGAATCTATCCTTTTGCGGAAATTTCTTTGTGCTTCTGCAAACGAGGATGAAGAAGAGGCAGATGGCTCAGAAGGGATCATGGTGGTAGAACAACAACTGTCAACAGGTTGGCATGGATTGGCAGCAGGGGAAGGAAGCACAAATGAATGCGAAGAGGTTGACAAAGTATCGATAGGAAGGGAGAAAGAAGAGGACATTGGAGAATATGTGGATGGCGGGGGGGAAGAGGAATGAGTCGAATGAGAAGGGAAGTGGTGTGTCTGCAAGGGTGCATGGGCCTCGAAGAAGGAATGGGTGGAAGTGTTTTGTGTAAGGAATGGGGTAAGAGGAGCAGTAATTGGAGACTGAAAAACACGTGTGGCCCTGGGTGGGGAGGTAACTCGAGAGGTAGAACCTGAGGAAGGAAGGGTAGGGGTTGAGGACCGGAAAGGTGTGAGATGGGATAAAAATGATGTGCATGGTGTTTTTTCTTGCATGGTAATGACAGTGTTGATCCACATTTATGCGTTCTTTGTTTCTTGCGTAGAGTTCTCTTCTTCGAGCTAGTCTTTGCTCTGCAGACATGGGGAATGTTGCAATGCTCTGTAGAAGGAAAAAAAGTATGAGACGAGGAAAGAAAAAAACCTGTATATAGTCATGCATGGAGTAAAACAAAAGAATAAGAAATTTGTAGTGTGCATGTATATTAAAAGTCAAGGAACGTTGAACTAGCAAAGCACATTCAACAAAATTTATAAATACATCAAAGTGTCCGAAGGAAACAACATGTCCATACGATATAAATGGCCATTACAACTATTTCTTTTTCAAGCATTAAAAAGGGTAGGAGTTCCAATTATTGATATTCAATAACGTAGAGATTTCGTCAACAAACACAAAACAAAAAGCTATATATATATTGATATTCATTAAAGCTAAGTTTCCATAAACAAACACAAAGCAAAAAGGTACAAGTAACTATTCGATTGTGCAAGAAAGAGTTCCTTGAAAGGGGGATAGCACATAAGAAGATCAAGGAGAGGTTAAAATGGGGAGAGCATCAATGCAGGGAAGCTTGTAAACTTTTACATAAACATCATTCAAGGATGGGAAGTCGTAGCTTCAAGTTTCTGTGAATTAATAATGAGACATTTAAACTGTTTGTTCCCATAGTATGTTTCAATTTTGATGGAAAGTGTAAATTGAAAATCTTGGCCTATAATCTAGTCTGCAATCTCGGCTGTCGCAGTGTCATCGATGCTCAAAAAATGTAATTCTTTAGCTTTAATGCCCATTATATTCTCTACAGTCTCATAAAATGCAATTACAGATTGAATTTCCCATGTGTCGTCTTTTAAAGTGACACGGAGTGCATACATGTAGTCACATTTTTGGATAACAACATTACATTTCCCACAAAACCAGGACCCGTTTTCCAATTCTTGCACTTTCTTGCGACACTGTGTACCATTTTTCACTGTAGGGCAGGCCAAGTAATAAAAATTGTCCAATGCAATGTCTGTGATTTTTGCCATGATTGTAGCCCATTCATTTTTTTGTGTTACCCATTCGCAGAACCTGAGCTATTATTGCCAGAGAGGACAAGGCAAGTGGAGGCCCTAGAACCCTGTTTGTGATAGATGGTGTGGGGACATTGAAAGCATCAGATGCAACCCATTCTTGCAGAGAGAGAATTTTAGGGATCACTGGGTTGACAAACCATTTTGTAGTGGATATAGTATCAAGAGATGTTCCATTGAAGCTGGAAACACGTGTGGTTTAAAGAGCAAGCATTAGTTTCTACGGAATAGAAAGGAAGTCTTCCAACTCTTCTCCAAGTGCAATTGAATGCTGACCCCACAAAGTGATGGAAACACTAAATGCCGACATGTCTTTAACTTGCACTGTCCTCTTCACCGTTTCTGTCTGATCATGTCTGTGAATGGTGGATCGCGGAGAAATAGCAAGAACAACACCAATAATGCCGACAAAAGAACTGACAAGTCTTCCAACTATTTCTTTGATGGGGAGAAAGTGGAAGTGGTGCAAAGGTATGATTTCATTGTTCACATGCAGAGGGTGAACACTGGACGTTGCCAACAAGAAAATTTCCAGCGAGTTGTTCAGGTTGTTGAACTTTTCTTTTGCTTTTCCAATTCTTCCGTTAGAGATGGTGTACAATTTTTCATTTTCTATCTTGTCATAGAACTTTTCTGCAATCTCATTGAAACAAGTGACATGGATTTCACCACCTTTGTTGTCCACAAAATTGAAGCCAAAGAAACAACCACTGTCGTTATTGTTACTATATGTTCACATGGAGTTTTTTGCCAGTTTTCTTCCCTCAATGGACCAAAGCCGTATGGTCGTGTTTAAGTCGTTTATGAAGATGGCCTTCGACGAAGATTTTGAGGAAGCATATATCTTCTGAGGCGGTGTTTGCGGAAACAAAGTCTTGGCCACACCCTCAGTCTAGTCAACATGTGCCTGTTTTCCATGAATAATATGACTGGGGATCTGGGAAGGAGAACCAATCTGCGGATATGTTTCATTTACTATCTCCATATCGGTAATTAAAACGGTCCTACAGGTAGGCAGTGCAACCAAGGAAAATGTTAGAAAATATTGTACGGGCCACAAAAGACAACAGAAAAGTGAAAATAATGACTACATACATTTCATGCTTGACCATCATACAAACGGTTTTTTGCAGGCGAATAATTGTGCCTTCCTTCAACGTTTTGTCAGCAACCAGTTTTGAAAATTTGGAGGGCAATAATGTTGTCTGGATGTGAACACCGTCAGAAAGGTCAACTCGATGTTGGGTTTCACTGTTTAATAAAGAGCGCATTGGACAAATGTTGAGGAGTTGGAACGTGGAACCCATATCTGAGCAACCGGCCATTAGGCGTGCAACACCTCCCTCTGTTAAAGTTGTGTCCATTTTCTCAGTGCACAAAGCAGAGGAGAATGGATGCGCTGCATGAAAATTGCAATGGTCAACAACAAAATAGTACACAACAAGATAAATAAGTCAATCTAATGCAATGCCGCCAATTAGAAAAGGGGTAGGATATTTCTTTTTCTTAAAATCCATTGTGGAAGGGAAGGTTGAAGTGGATCAAAAGATTGATGACAGGTTAAGGGATAGTAGTGTAGAGTTTGTACAAACAAGTTAAAATTGAATGCAATGCCACCAATCACAAGAGGGGCATCATAATTTTTTTTATTAAAATTCATTGCGGAAGGGAAGGTTGAAATGAATCTAAAGAATGATAACAGGCTAATAGATAGTAGCGTCGAGTTTGTATAAATAAGTTAAACAAACAAGTAGGAAGCAGTAAACTAATGAATGGTGAATCAAATATGGTATCATTCACTGTAACAGACATTAAAAAATCACATCAAAAATAATGAACCAAAATTACTAGTATTTAATTTTACGAGGCATCAAAATTTCAAATATCTAAAACTTTTGAATGTAGACGAAGTCAGACCTAGTAAAAAAGAGTTTGTAATAACAGATAGTCGTGGATTTCAATTTCGAATAAGCATGAATTTAATAGAGCTATGTATTATTTAAATATATTATATACATGCCATTTTACCATGGAAGAGGATCTTGTATAAGAAAATGTATCCGCAAAATGATTACGCGAAAACTACATTTCATTGTTTGGCAACCAAAAACTTTTTTTGGGGGGAAAGACAAAGGAATTCTTTTCGTAGGAAAAAACAACTCCAAGCCAAGGACATCTAAAAAAGTGTGGAATGCCACCATTCACAATAGGGGCAGGAGATTTATTTTTATAAAAAGCCATTGTGGAAGGGAAGGTTGAAGTGGATCAAAAGATTGATGGCAGGTTAAGGGATAACAACGTAGAGTTTGTATAAATAAGTTAAAATCGAATGCAATGCCAGTAATCAGAAGAGGGGGCAGCATTTTTTTTATTAAAAACCATTGTGGAAGGGAAGGTTAAAAGCCTTTACGCTTTGTAGCCATTGCAGAAGAAAGCCTTTACATGAAATTCTAGAACTTGAACTGCAGTCAAACCTTAGAACTACCATGATGCAATAGGGAACATTAGCAAAATGTATCTGTGTTTACTCTTGTGATAGTTGCTAAGAATCTTTGTGGGCAAGTTTTAAAAGTGGGACACTTATATTCATTTCCACAGATCACAATAATTCCTCGTGAGGTTGTGTAGATAGTGGGATTTATGAGGATATGTTTCAAAATGTATACTTGTATATTTATGGATATTTTTTCCACATAGTGTCGCTTTTCTGTTCCTTGTTTCCTAAAGAATACAACAAGAGAAAACTATGAAGTATGTTTTTAAGGCTTTACGAATTGTGTTTTAGTGGCATACTACTAGTGAACCAAATTAAACTTGAATTTTGCCACTTTAAGTTACTAGAACACAATACCGTAAAGCTATGTTGATATTGAACCATTATTTATTTCCTAGCTATCACTAGAAGTGGTTCACAATAACCTATCTCTCGTGAGGATGTATAGATAGTGGGATTTATGAGGATATCTTTCAATTACGCTTATACTTCGAGTAGATTTGCTAATATGGATATATTTTTCCACGTAGTACTGCTTTTCTGTTCCTTGTTTTCTAAAGAATCCAACAAGAGAAAACTATGAAGTATGCTTCTGAGGCTTTACAATATTGTGTTTTAGTAACTTGTATTCATTTTTTGGAATCAGCTGTGTTGATATCGAATCAATATTTACATACTAGTATGGTTCACAACAACCTATCCCTCATGAGGTTGTATAGATAGCGGGATTTACGAGGATATTTCATTTACTAATGTAGCTAATTTGATTTCCTAATATGGATATATTTTTCACGTAGTGCTTCTTTTATGTTCCTTGGAATCCAACAAGAGAAAACTATGAAGTATGTTTTTAAGGCTTTACGGTATTGTGTTTTAGTAACTTAAAGTGGCATAATTCAAGTTTAATTTGGTAAGTAAATTTAGGAATGAAATCTTAGATTTTATTTCTAGCAGATTCTTTTGGTGCTAATGTGGATAGTATTAGATTGTCTGAAGAGAGTCCTCAACATGCAATTTGTTTTTTCCTTGAAAAGGGATTTGTTGTGTGTCCATACAATATGGAAGTCTCAAGAATATAAGGATTGCTAATTATGCCACTGTGCCCAACTCATTCTATTTTAGCTAATGAATGATTGAAATTTATTATTTAACTATAGGGCTGGGGATTCATGATGATGAACGAGATCAATTTCTTCATCAAGGACTAAATATAAATAGTAGGATGGGAAGAGAACAACATTAAAGACGCTGTAATTCCCTTCCAGTTTAATAATTTTTTTTTTACTTTTTTAAAATAACATTGGCCAACTGACTAGTTGAACAAAACCATTAAATACAAAAACGCTCATATCTCTGTTTCTCTCAATTTATGTTTTTCATCCCCACATTTTTTTATTGAATGCGTCTTCTAATAAAAGTAAAGGAAAATCTACTTGTTGGAATAGAGAATTCAACTGCAATCTTGATGGTGAGATATAAAACATATATTCCTTACTCAAACACACCTAAGATTTGTACAATATTGAAAAAGAATGAAAGGGAAAACAAAGTATTTAATTGAAGGAAGCACATAATTACCCAAGATTTGTATGATATTGAAAAAGAACGAAAGGGAAAGCAAAGTATTTAATGGAAGGAAGCACATAGTTTCCAAACCAGAGCAAGGTAGATAAAATAAACATATATATATTTCGACCATCGTATGTACTTACAAAACAGGGTTTAAGTTCAACAACACCCACAACAAACCAAAGTACAAGTTGTTAGATAAAGCAAACTAGTATATTCGGGCCAATATTTGCAGATCCAAAATATGGCTCAGCGTAACAGGTATACTTGTAGAAAAACCCCTTACAAAAATGCCTATAAATTTATACAGTCTACAACTTTATTCTCCTTTACAAGGTGTTTGGGGAGGAGGCTATCATTTTTTTTCTCAAATATTTTCTTGCTAGCACCAACAATTTTCTTTGCAGCTTTGTTTTTCTTTTTTCCGCTTTCTTTTTTCGCAACAACCACACTCATTTTTTTTTAATTTATAGGAAGGTTCACATTTCATTGCAACCTCCTTAGAATCGTAAGCCAGGCCAAATCCGCATAGGACTGAGGTCCAGTAGTATGAAATTTAGACAGATACAAAGGGCGTTGTGGCAAAAGGTGAAGTCACTCTCTAACCAATTCTGCTATAACTGGTTTATGTGGTTTTGGTTGCCTGCAATGTAAAAAGTTTACAACAAACTGAATCCTCTTAAATTGCTCTTCTCTTTGCAAGTGCGGTGTCGTAACATTCACACGAACCGGGGAAAAGATAATTGTGTTTCTAGTCCTCATTCTTTTAAACTAAAAGGGAAAACAACCAAACATTAGGGAAAGCAACACCAGAAGCAAAATGCACGATGAGTTGAACAAAGGTTTCTTTGTTGGAAGGCAGCTTTAAAAGCCTCCCCATTGAACAATCTAATGTTTAGCAAGGGTCGCTTGCGGGATGCTTCAAAGTGGCTTCCTAGGGAGATAACTCCCTTGACACACTAGGAATCATGCTAACGGGAAAGGCATGTGCTCCTTCATGCCATTATTACTCAGGGAATATATTGTTTGCATTTTCATAAAGCATAAGAAAAGCCTCACATAAAATAATTTCTGAATGGAAAAGATACCTAACTATAAAAACAACAACACATAATGTAAGTTTCATTTACTATATCCACCTATTGAACAAGTTGTATACAACAACTAACTTGCAGCCAGAGATATGTAGCATGCACAATAAAACATTAACTTGTACGCAAATAAAGCACAAAAAATGATTGGATTGTTTTTTTTCCATTTGTCTGTTGCTCAAGCAAGGAATTATTGATTACACAAGAATATGAAGGCTACCAACAAACAACAAACATGCTTACAAATTTTTATTTTTTTAAAGTTCATCAAATGCTTAAATGTACAACAAACAGAGGGCTGAAGTATCAATAGAAACCAAGACGGGCTTACCTTTTTTTCCTTCCAAAAACCTTTGTTTTCCCGCTGCCCTGAAAAAGCCTCAGAATAAGCTGTTGTGCATCCAAACAAGGGAAAAGGATAGCTTGTTATTCTCCACCAATTTTCCTACTTCTAGCATAAAAAGAAATGCAAAGCTCACATAAAAAAAGGACACACAATAACAATTTGTTTCCTAATTCACAAGGGTTCCAAACAACTGTAAAACAAACAAACGTAAATGAGGGTATCCTGAAATGATACAACGGATAAATAAGTAAATGAGGGTATCAACAAGATGAAAAGTGAATATAAAAATAACAGAAAAATATAGAAAATATCCATCACTTGTAATAAAACATCTAAGTATACTTTATTATCAATAATTCAGAAAAGACAACAGGTATAATGAAATTTTGGGACATCCTTAACTTTCTCTAAATAACCAGGATTTGGGACGAATGAGGGAAATCATTGTCCAGACTACTATTACATTTAAGCATAAAGCAAAACAACCTTTTTCACAGCCATAACAATGTTTGAAGAAAACAATAAAATAAAACTTCCTCAAACAAGTAAGTTTAGGCACTAAAGGAAGCAAGCATTGGAATAAATGAAATAACGCACCGCAGAAAAACATTAGTTATGTTTAGTCCTTTTGTATACAACTAAGTCTTCTCCCCATAAGAATAAGACTATATGAAAGGAAAAAACAAAAAAACGTTGTGCTAGTATATATATGCAAAACATGGTTTCTAAGAAAAGTAAGAACCATTTGTAACATGTAAATTATTAACAATTTGTTGTCCATGTAGACCAACATTATCACGCAAGCCCAATAGTGCAACAATAATTTAAAAGAAAAGCTAAAACAATTATTCATCATGGTCATGGTGCAAAGCTCAAACATTAGTAGATAACATAGCGATAAGTCTGGTAAAAAAAACAAAATACAATTTGGGAGGACAACAATAACCAGTCGGTGTTAGAAGGAAGAACAAAATAACATAAATTATAAAATAACCATTATTCCAAACAGGCAGTGGAATGAGAAAACTGTCTTTCAATAAATCAAATCCGACTATATATTAAAATCAGTTGATTTTTTTAAAACGAGGACAAACTATTATTCCAAAAAAAAAATCTTAAATCAGAAATTGTAAAAAAGTGGAAATAGGCAAGGCATGCAACAATTTCAACCCTAAAGCAAAAAAAGGATCCCCAGGAATCCCCTTGTTTCAAGTATAAATTCCATTTCATTCGAAATTTTCTAAATGTTTGAATAGCTATGAAAATTTATAGAGGATGCAATAAAATCATTGGCTTCTTGTTATATCTGCCAAACCAAGAAGAAAAACCAAAATCAGACCCTAAATGCACTAAAAATGACCATTGTTTGGTGTTAGCATATTTTGACATAATCATTGAAGAACATCCATCAAACAACAAAACCTTCCAATGTTCTTGTTCAGTAACACTTTTTTCCACCTATCGAAACCCTGAGAAAAGTATATGGTAAATATAAATAAACAAGACCCAAAAAAAAGGAAAAAAAGAAGAAACGAAATCACAAGATAGATTTATAAGAAGAAAATAGACACTTTCCCCAATTTTTTAACTAAAATTTATTCTTGTTTGCATTTTTATTAAGAAAAGTGAAAGAAGACAAAAAAAATCAGATTAAACTACACTAAGAACACCCAATCTTTGGCCCACAAAAGCCAGAATAAAGCAAGGACAAAAAGAAAACCCAGAAACATACATCAGCACAGATACAGTTCCCTGAAAACCCTAAGAGGAAGGTATATGCCTGCCACCACCTTCACATAGGTCTTTGAAGCACGAAAAGCAACCTGCTAAAACCCACGACAGAAAAACAAATAACTGCGCTAGCCTGTCATTTGGGAACAATTTTTTCATTCGCGAAGGTAATAAGAAATCATAACTTACCACTCAACAAATTCATGGAACAACCAAAACAATGGCGAAACCCTGGAAAAAGCAAGAAAATCCAGTCTTTACACAAATATTTATAGCTAGGCATGCACAAATCCATTCAAAGCCTTCCTTTCTGCATTTCTCATTTTTCGGATAACAGTGGTCTACCTCTTCCACGTATAGTCCGACTAACGCCTCATCCCCTTCAATGTAGCCCTGCTTCCTCATACACCCTACAAAAAAATACCAAACCCTTAATACCGTGCAGGATAAATTTCAAATTTAGGAAACGTTAACTCCTCCCCCACACAATGTATTATGGTTCCAGTATCATTCTGCCATGAAATGCACTTCAGGCATAGGTGCATGCTCTCCTTGGTTCTACTTTGTCCTTGTCACTAACTTGACCTCCGCACCCTCTCTCCTCTGCATCTCGGCACAACCGCCTTCTTCTCTGTCCTAGGGTTTCCACCCCACTCCATCTAGTGGCTGGGAAGCACCCATACTCAATGTCTTCTACCCTCCCATCTCAGCCGTCGATGCCTCTGCTCACCAGAAGCATAAGGATTTTATGGGAAGTCTTGACTCACTAAACCATTGAAAATGGAGCCAACAATGAATCCATAAATTCCAATATTGATGGAAGACTATCAAGTTTGAGAAATATGATGAAAAATCTAAATCAATATAAAAAACATGTGGATCTAAATGCACAGTAATATGGTTGTGAATATACGTGAGTAAAATTTTGTATGAAGGATGGATGTACCAAAGTAGCAGGGAGAAAATCAATTGATAAAGGAAAGTTTCTCAATGACACATGTAATAAGAACAAGACGCCTATCTACCTTGTTTTGTATGAGATAAAGGAAAGTTTCTCACCTCTCACTAGCTGAAACATGTTGTTGATAGCCCTTTGATTGAATCTCACGAATTTTCCTCACAAATCATTTTCCTGTGATACAAAATGAGATCTTTGGATCAAATTGCAGAGAATAAACATAGGAATGATTTTTGTTCTACTAATCAACCATTCTGAATATGCAAATAAATAGAGGAGTGTTTCCTATAAAATAGGAAACCTCCTATAACAACTCTCCCCTATATTTGTGAAGGGGTTTTAACCACCATTTACATATGTGAAATTATTTTAACAACTTCACCAAATAATAACTTTTTCCCACACACAATATAAATAGTAATGTTATTCCTAATAAGTAGTTCCTCTATTTCATTCATTGCGTCTTTGTCACATTAGTTGCCTCTATCACATTCATTGCACCTATATCACCTTGTGCCTCTGTTTCATTAGTTGCACCTCCATTGCACTAGTTGTGCCTATGTCACATTAGTTGCGCCTCCATCGCCTTATCTATGTCTCCGTCGCATTAGTTGTGCCTTTGTTTCCTTCATTACGCCTTTGTCACTTCTAGCCATCACTGCTTCAATGTGTGTCCATCAATTTCACCTTATCCACTACCCTCTTTGCTGCTTGGTCTACCTCCCCTTAAAAAAACCAATACAAAATCATAACAACCCCAAAAAATAATTCCTTGGTCGCTAGTGCGATCGTGAAGGATTGTCCCTTTACCTTCCACATTCTCACCACAAGCATTGCTCGTGCTCCAATCTTATCCTTGTGCAATCTCTACCTAGCCCTTTTACCCAGTCATTCCTCATGGATTATATTCACCCCATGCTCATTCACACTAGATTTTCTTCACCAACACCTCATCAACCACATTTCCAATCTTGAATCCCACCACTTGGGGGAACTTCCACCCATACTGAATTATTATACAATTTACAATGATCCTATCCACCTGATGTTACCATGCCATCCCTATTTACCACATTTCAAATTACCTGCATTTGAAAAATTCAATGGCACCAAGGACCCCTAACACCACTTACACCTCTTCCACTATGCATGCCACCTCATTCAACATGATTTCATCACTCCTTGGGGGACCTTCCTACTTTCACTCACTAGTTATGCCCTTGACTAGTATTGAAAAACGTCAGGGCCACAACATTTACAACGATTCACATGAACTTGCTGACACATTCTTATTCATGGCTTCTTCATCCATGTTTCACCCAGAATGTAGAAGAATATGTTGACCTTGACCTGCTTGGGTACAATCCCATAGCATCGCCGCAACCGTCTCACCATCCTTGCTTATTAGCATGCACTTGAGTCGCCTCATCTCATTTTCATTCCAACCATCCAAGCTCATTTACCTCTTTTCCAAAAATGTGTATTCCCCAGTGATTACTGGTAAACTCACTTGGCAAATTGATCCTTTCTATCAGGAGTATTGACGAGGTTGACCCCATGGCACAGCTCCTCAAGGCTATCCATTAAGATGTCATCCTCCTTCCAAATTGTCACACGTAGCTTTACAACCTTCAAGACCTCCTTCACCATTAGTCTGCCATGTTCACAATGTCCAACCAGATCTTCCTCAAATTTAATCACCTTATACACCATCATCTTCACGTTCATCACATTCTATTATGGATCACCTCTTCATTCAACTAGCTCACAAATTCACCCTTTGATGATCTCAAGTCAGTATCTCCTATTATCCACCTATGATTACCCCTCCACGCGAAGGGGAGCACTTTCTATCTCTATGTATCTACCTCTAATCATGCTCTAGGTGTTATGTTGTGCATAACACGATGAGAAACATGAAGCCTATCATTGTACTGATTGTTTATTCCACTGACTCAACCGTACCCAACTTTTCACGATTATTCAAGACCCGCTAAACTGAAGCCAAAAATGTGTTGTTGAGCACCCTTTTCTTTGCTGACTTCCAAGCTTCTATCACTACCTCCTTATCAATCATAAGCACTTAGTGTCTCATCATCTATGCTCATCGGCTTCTCAATCCACATCATGACATGCTCCAAGCCTTATCATTACGTGCCCTCGTGCATCACTCGAGTGGCTCATGCTCATGACAAAGTTTGACATAAAGTTCTCATTTCTCAAAAATCAATCAAAGTGCCAAGATATCCACTTGATACAGTTAGTCTGATGAACCTCTTTCTGATTGTCACGTTCCTCATGAACAGTTTCTAGATGAATCCATCAAAAAATTTCAATATGAGTTTGCTCACCATCTATATCAATCATGTGATGCTCTCTTCATGACTACCATAGGTCGGCTCCTATTCACTCACTGTACCTGTTGATCTTCTGCATACACACTCGTAGCATACAACTAGCTTGCCACTATCAATATTGCATCTCATTTATCACATCTTACTTCACTCATACAATATCCATAATATCCCATCAGCCCATAGTTATATGCTACCATTGAGACCTACCTGCTTCATCATTACTCATTAGGAATGAAGTCCTCCATATGTCCTCTATCAGTACCACCATTCATCATCACTTATCACCAAGTGAAATGTGTTCATGTCACTATCCCATCTCTCTATAGAATGTCCATAAACATTTACATCTATCCTTTCTCACCTGCTCAATCAATGTCACCTGTAGAATATTGCCACACTCTGAATAAACTCCACTTTCTGGATAGTCATCTCCTACCATAATCTACCTATATAAAAGCAAAAAATGGTATCACCACTTGTTCACCAATGGCATGCCCTTCTTATCTACTTGAAAACATCTCCATCAGTCTCATACTCCATCATAATCAGACGTCCATTTTTTCATTAGTGGTAGTTCCTCACAATCCTCCTCCACATCAAGGTTGTAGCAAGGTTATGGAATGATTGTAACAAAGTTTTGGGCTCAGCCACAATAGCCTCATTTATTTGGCAAACACTCTAAAAATTAAAAATTTACCAAAACATGTAAAAATTACTCTCAAAAGCATGCCACCTCATAACTAGACCACACCCTCTGGATCTTATGTTGTCAGCTTCAGACACCATGTGAATGTTGTCCACTGTCTCGCCCACCTCACTATGTCTGTCACTAGTCTCTACATGATTCAAAATGGGCACCTCCTCTTCCACCCCATTGATCTATATATGCATTTTCTCATCTACCTGCAACATTAGACACACATTCACCTAGTCACTGGACATGGTCTACGTATGTAGTTGGGATACCATCCCTACCCTCACGTCCTCCACACACCACCATTATATGTCTTATATTTTCCATCATTTCTTCAGGCTTGCATCCAATCTACTTCCCTCTGTTAGGTGCTACCTTCAACTGACGTCAGAATCTTTTACACCACGTCATGTAACTCATTTGTACCAATTCCCTAACCCAGACTGGGGGACTATGGATTTCTCTCCACTATTCCCTACCTCTGTGCTCCCCCCACTCCTCTTCTCTCCATCTAACTCCTATACCCTGAAATATGCCATGACTCTTTACACATCCTTGCATTGTCATCATGTGACACAAACACAAACACACTGACTCCATAAAAATCCCTAAAAACTGACCTCAAACCCCCTCCCACCTGAATCTACCTCACCCCCCACCTTGCAACCCCCTTGGTTGTACTTTCTCATGAATGTTCTACCTCGACCTAAAACCCTCATTCGATATATCATTCTGATTCCCACGTTGACTCATCCCATCCCCTTCCCCAACCCCTCTATAACACCCGAGACCCATACCCCGACGCTTCCCTGGCCCAGGCTTAATACTTGACTCCCCTCACACTCTTGATTATCTTGTTGCCCCATCCCCCCAGCCAATAACCCCTTAGTCACAGTTTCATGAACTTGGTATCCTCAAACTTGGTGAATTAAGAATCGAGTCTGACTCTTAAATATCCATTCACTAGCACACACTTCACCTCATTCCCCCGCCCCAAGGCCCTATGGCATTTTTTCTCTTGACCCCTACCAATGTCATCTACCATAATCCCACTTTTCTCACTCACACACCCAAATCAGGGGCTACTTGTGACTCTGAACCCCTTGATGAAGTGAGACACATGAATATCTTGTCACATGTAAATCAGGGCCAAATAAGAAAGGTTCCTCCCCAAATATTCCACAATAAAATCCACTCAAACCGCTGTATCCTCCACACTCTCCCTTAGGGGTATCCCTCCCTCTAGTATCTCTACCAAGGCTATGGACATATGGCTGGTAGTAGAGTAATGTTGTGAATAGAATCAAATGAATCTCCATCAAGGTTATAGACACTTGGATGAAAGTGGAGAAATGCATGGCTTACAACTTCCTTCCATCCCATCTATCCCTAATTACTTGTTTCAATCACTCCTGAATATTATCTCGTGTTTTCACTTATTGGCTTATATTTCTTCACTTCAATTAGTAATTAACTTTCATGCGCACACACAAGATCTCAATGAGACACATGGCTAGTATGACGCCTTTTCATGTTTAGACATTTTTAAAGGTTTTTTAACTCACTCATTGTATCATGACTTGTTCCTGTTGGTTCATCACATATTCACCAATAATATTTTTTCAAACCTTGTTTATACAAATATACTCTTGTTGCAAACCATGTTCACACACCTACATACCTCTTGCACTCAATCATTACAACCATGTCATTTTCTTAATCACATTCCACCTCATTTGGAATGAACATCCACGGGCATCTATTATCTTCTGTACACTTTTTCATAACCACCAATTTTCATGCCATTTACCTTGCAATCATTACTCATCCCTTTAGGATGCAGAAATACTACTCTCATGCTCTCTAACTTGCATCCATTGTGGTACATATCTATTATCACATTTTTCACCTACATATTACTAGGGAAACATTTTCCTTGATTTCACTCATCATGCCTTCACCAAGGTTCATTTTCTATCATTTTCAATTTCCAATTTTCATCCCGCGTTATGCTGGGGAAACCTACGGCTCCAAAAATTTTCACTTGAGAGGGGATGTCATACGAAATATTTCTTGTCCAATATTATGACATCCAATCATCAATCATATTATTCAATTAACTCAAAATCATTTTCCTTTTGAAATTAACTTATCGATACCTTCACAGAATCCCATTGAAGTGGCCCATCAATCGAATTTCCATGTTCTTGTCTATCCAATAAACCATATAGGCTGACGAACGTGGCATCCATTTTCAAATAGTTAGATTACCGCCATCTCGTATTGCATTTAGCACTACATCTTGTCTGCTATAACATGCATCCCAAAAAGGGGGAAATGTAGACACTAGAAAATGCAGCTTGCGCATAAGGTCTCCTATTAAAAATACCAAAAAACATATAAAATGCAATAACTCCCAAAAAATGATAAAAACCCACAAAATGGTGATAAAATACACCTCATCACTCATTTACGAACCCTCACCCACTCACATTTAATTATGTCCATCCCACCTACCCATTTGCATGCCCAATGCACTATGGACCCTTTATGATCTCACCCATCTATTCACATTGCACCCATATGTGTCAAAATATTCTAGGCACTCAAAAACTATAAAACACTACTCACCCCCATCATTTGACAATCTTACCCCCTTGAATCTTTATGCACTTGAGCCCATACTTGATATTTTTCTTCTTTACTAGCATATTTCGATATTGCATTTTTTTGAGAAGTGGTGGTGGATTACAAAGGATAGGTGTAACTCGAAAGATCATTATTTTAGTTAAATTTCAACACAAGTGTCAGTAATGCCTATGATTGGCCTAAAAATTCCAAGTGATGTTTGGGAAATTGTAGCCACGACTTGTTTACGACTAAGTTAGCTATACCATTCATTTTCATGTGTTGTTTTTTCATTTTTCTTCAATAAAATGTCTTTTATCTCCTTAAAAAGTTAGGGACCTGAAAGAGGCGGGTCCCCTAACCAAAAAAATAACTAACATTTTTTTAAGTTTATTTGTGTGCAGGTTATAGATTCATATAAGGAATTCATTTAAAGAACTCATAATTTTCCTTCTATTTTCAATAGCAATGTAATCCAATTTATTTAGTAGCATTGATTTGGAGATTTTATATATCTACTAATACATCTTGTAGGTGATCCAAATCTAGGCATACAATATCTTATTTTACAATATCAAAAACCTAATACAAAAGAAACTTTCCATTTTGTGAGATCTCTTTTGCTATATCCAAAGTCGTAGGTGCAATCCACACTTGAGGAAGTAGATGTTTTAAATGTTTTAAAGAAAATACATAAAAATATATATAATGTTATAGGTGGATATTATAATTTAATTAAATTTTAAATGTTTTAAATTAATTTTTTTAGGGAGTGAATCTCAACCTTTTTAAGTTTTAAATGTTGTAATTAACATACATAAAAAGGATGAATAATGTTACAGATGGGTATTCAAATTTAATTAACTTCCAACATTAATTACACAAATCAGAATAACACTTTTCAAAGTGACTATTGATCTAGAAACTATCAAAACAAAAGGTAATGTGTGCACTTAGTTGATTCTGTGTGGATTTGGAAGAGTCTAGGTGGTCTGAGTGTATGAACATGTAGATCTAGAAATGGAAATTCTTCTTTGATGAAGCTGTAACCTAAAATTAATCCTGGTTAAAACTATATAACTCAATCTGTAGCACCAGTACAGTCTTGACCCTTATGTATGGTATTGGACCTACTTGAAATTTAGGTTTGCAACATCCTGAGTGCTTTGTCTTCCTAAAAATGTATGCTACTGTGTTTCAATATTTCTTTGCTCACCTTCATAATGGCTCTATAAAATCTACTCAAACCGTTTTAGTGCAAGAAAGAGTTCTTACAAAAGAAATATAGGTGGCTTGTGTGCACCTCTGACATCGTCACTAATTTGAATAGGTCCCAAACCGCACTTCATTCCCCTAACATGTGATATCTAGCATAATGCAATTAGAATTTACAATCGTGCTTTAACAATACTTCACTTGCTTTTCATAGTTTCCTAAATACTTGGTAAGGGTCACTTTTCTTTCTTGTAGGATGAAGATGGAGACTCCTAGACCTGGGAGGAGGCTTTAGACCAGTAGATGGTACTGCCATAATGGATGTGCATGAGTTATTTCACTGTTAAGAGAGATTTGAGTTCCTTTAGTGCTTGATTTTTCATGAGGAGTTCATAAAGTGTCAGGTGTAGACACTCAAATATGGAAAAATATCCTTTGACATTGCACACTTGCATGTACAAATGCACTCTCATCACTTTTACTTAGCACACTCTGATATATCTTCAATTACTTTCTTATCTTTTCACACCTCTCTGTTGTCAATTTATGGAGTCTAACTACATAAAACACACCTAGAAACATCCATCATCTTACCTCTAAAGTCAAAACATGATTTTTCCCTCCCATTCAAAACCACCATTTTCATTTGATTTGAACAAATCTACAAGCCAAACCTACTATATGGTTTTGGACCGACATGATTTGGAAACTTATTTTGATATTATCACATTCTTATGATAAATATGTCCCCTTGATCAACCTTTCATGACATAACAACCTTTGAAAGCATATATAAGAAACTAAATCACACCTCGTTTAATAACTTGGCACTTTAAGAACTCCTCATGTAAAACCAAACACAAAACGAACTCAAAGCTCCCTAAAATGTGAAATAAAGCATTCAAGTCAATTAGGGAAACATTATCTATAGGTCTTAGGTGTCCTTTTAGGTCTAGGAATCTCCATATTCATTCTAAAAGAAAACAAAGTGACCATTCCCAAGTATTTGAGTAAAGTGTGAAACTCAAGAAAAGTATTGTCAAAGCATGATTATCAATTTCTAATTGCACTAAGGTAGATTTCACATTCTAAGAGAATGACATGAATTTTGGGCCCTATTTGTAGTATTGGTGATGTTCATGGTGCACAGGGGTTCCCACAACCAACCTAATTTTTTTTGTAGGAACTCCTTGCACTACAAGGGTTCTAAGGTATTAGAAAAGTTTACAGAGTCATTCTAAAGGTGATAAAAGAAGACCGACACATAGGGACATTGATTTCTAGGTAGGAAAAGAAATTAGGAAGTTGTAAACCCAGATTTCAAGAAGGTACAAGAATGTACAGAACGATCAGGACCGTATGGATTCTTTTGACCTAGTTGTACGATTTTAAATAGGTTTAGTTTTAGGTGTCAGTTTCTATAAGAAAGTAATTTTAGTCTTAGATCAGCCTGTTCCAGCATTCATATCACCTAGACTCTTCCATATTCACATAGAATTATCTACGTGCAAATTTTCCCTTGTGTTTATATAGTTTCTAGATCAATAGTCACTTTAAAAAATTTTATTCTAATTTATGTAATTAATGTTGGAAGTTAATTAAATCAAAATATCCACATATTACATTATTTCATCCTTTTTTATTTATGTTAGTTAAACATTTTCAAAACTTAAAAAGGAATGGAAATATTCACAAAAAAGTGAAATTATTTAGTGAACTCAACATTTTCTAATCGACAATGTAGACCTAACCCTAGTAGCCTTGACTGGATTGGTTGTGTGTGAATGATGTTTTCCATTTAAAAGAGTTCTTTCACTTGAAAAGTAAGCTTGTAGGGAATCATTGATATACATTTCTTTACTTTAGAACATTGATTGTAATCTTGGGAAAGTTATATAAAATGTTACTAATCTTACATTGTTGTTATAAAGCAAGGAATATTATTGTTGATCCATTAATAGGAGGGAAAAGGGAATAGTTGGGAGTATTTTCCCTTTTAATGACCTGTGTGAAAGGTATAATTATAATGTCTCATCCTTGAAATAGTCATTTTTTGTTATAAATTTTAATTACTAATTTTATTATGATATGGCAGTAATGAACAAGTTATATGTTGTGGAAATTAAGTCATGAATGACTATGTTTAATTACATCACTACGAACAACACTTGTATGATTGTTTTAAGAGAAATGATATAAAATAAAAAGAGATGCATGATTAATAGTAAATAAATCTAAGTGATTATGCTATAATGCATTCTATCTATCTTAATAAATGAATAAGTACAATAACGGAAGGGAATTATACTTAAGAGGGATAAGATGATAATATGGGGTTAGATGTATAAATGAACGCAACCTTAAGGCATAAGAACAAAGTTCTTCTTGCTGCAATAACAAATTCATAAATATGATACATATTTGAATTGCATGCATAATGTAATTAAATGTTATGTAAACTTGATACTAGGGACTGTTCGCTATTGGGTGACAAAATGAACCCTTCAAGTAGACTATGAGGTGGATGAAAAATATCCTTCCATCATAGATGAGTTACACTTAGGGGATTAAGTTTAACTAAGTTATCATGGTTTGAATAGTTGAATGACTTAAAGGTAAGTAAATGAAAGTCATGAGACTATTGGGGGTTGAATGCATCAAACCTATTTAGAGTCATTAAAATGAACTTTAGAATGATCCTAAAGGTATAATTGGATGAGTGAGGCTATTGCCCTAAAATAAACCTATAAGATTATTCTAAGATACGAAATCAACTAATGGAGGCTTCATACTTTAAGAGAATAAGTAATGAGCATAAATAAACCCACATATCTTTCAATTTGAATTGAGTAGAAACATAATGTTCCTTAAAGGAATGTTGATAGAACCCAAGTTAGTCCTTAGGAATGACACCTAAAGGCTGAAAATAACTAGGGTGGGATTAACAAGTTGCGAATTAAAGGGAATAATGCATTTGTTAAGAAGGAAGGTTTATATTTTTGGAACTTAATGGGTTGTTGCAGCATAACCACTATTGCACAATACCCATCCAATGACAGGATTCATTGGGTGGTTACGGGGGTCCATTTAGCTCCTCTAATCGAGATCGTATCAGAATGGGATCTCAACTCTTTGTTAAATACTAGGTAGTGATGAGTCCATGGTCTGTGGCCGTTATCAACTTACATTGACTACAGGCGATGGAGTGTACTCGAAGTGACATGGGTTGATTTGAATACACTTGATGACCCTTAGTTTCTATAAGTGGATTATCTCCACTAGCCCATGTGGTTTATCTCTTCTTAGTCTTTATCACAAAAATGAGAAGGATTGACAGGAGTTAAGAAAGTCTAATCAAGATAACAGTTTCAAGTGTGGTGAAATACATATTCCTTCATGACGATTATGCCGTCTCGGAATATAGGCATGGGAAACATGTCTGAAACTTTGTCCAAAGTATCACAAGTTGCTAGTTGTGTTGTCTTAAATTCACCAGACTAAGGTGTGGGATATAGGATGGGTACTCATAACAAGTTTCTAGATAAGCCCTTGGTCAGCTACACTTTATGAGCCCTTAAATGAAAAAGGGAACCGCAAGTATACTGAGTATACAATGAAATGAAATATGAGAGATCGGTTCTATGTCGAGTCATCATTGAAATGAAATATGATAGATCCGTTCTATGTTGAGTCATCATTGAAATGAAATATGAGAGATTGGTTACACTGATAACAGCTGCATATGGTTACTATTGTAGGATTGATTAGTAGATTTAATGTGGTTCTAAATGCTAAATTTAGAGCAGTGAACATTGATATAAAAAAATCCCCTGCTTTGTAATCATGAAATAGGGATGTTATAAATATCACTTTTCATAAAGACAACTTCCCTCTTCCTAACATCAATCAGCTTGTCGACCTCATAGCACGACATAAAATGTTCTCTTATGGATGGTTTTTTGTGTACAATCAGATCCTCATCACTCTAGAAGACCAACATAAGACATCTATCATTACCCCTTTGGGGACCTTCTGCTACCAAGTCATGCCTTTTGGAATAAATAATGCATGGGTCACTTCTCAACGCGCTACATATTCCATGAAATCATGCATAAAACCATAGAAGACTACATTGATGATCTATTGGGAAAGTTTAAACACCAAAGGTACCATCTTATCGTCCTTGATGTCATATTCACCCGTCTTATTGAATACTTTCTCCACCTTAACAAGGATAAATGGGTATTAGGTGTTCTTACCAGAGAGTTTTTAGGGTTTATTATATCTATCAAAGGAATTTAAGTAGACCCCTCTAAAATCAAAGCCATCATCAAGATGCCTCCCTCTTCCACTATCAAGAAACTTTGTAATCTCTAAGGTAGAATCTAATTAGTCTGTTGCTTTATTTCTTAGCTTTTAGATCAATGTAAACCTTTCCATCATCTCCTCCAAAAGGATGTCCATTTCAAGTGGGATGAAAACTATCAAAATGCCTTTGATGACCTCAAATTATATGTCCTATCACCACTTGTTATCATACCTCCATGCAAGGGGGGGTCATTTTATCTATATAAATCTGCCACCAACCATGCCTTGGGTGTTATTATAACACATCAAGATGAGAAGGGTAGAGAGCAGATGTATATTACATAAGCCACACTCTTCATGACTACGAATATTGTTACATTGAAGAATAAAATTTATGTTGTGATTAATACTTCGTACCTTCTAAAATTCATCAATTTCTCCTTAATCATAATACTTATGTCGTCACCAGTTTCAATCCTTTGAAAACTATGCATTATAAACTATATCAAAAGTACCGTATCACACAATGGCTCATGTTTAATTTGTCTTAAAATTAATGTCACAGAAATCTATCAAGGGGCAAGCCATCACCGAAAAACTCACTGAATCTTCCCTCCCTAGTAATCAACCACCTCATGAACAATTTCTTGATGAATCTATTGACACCATTGATAAAGAATACACTCCTCTCATAATGACACTATTATTTTAAGGTTCAAAGTTTCAGCAGGGGTAGGTGTCAGTATCATCATCATACCTCCTTAGGGGACTCCTATTCCTCTATCTTTCAAACTAAATTTCAAATGCACCAATAACATGGCCAAATATAAAGCTCTCATTATGGGTCTTTAAACCATTTTCATGCTTTGTGTTCAAATCCTTGACATCTATGAAGAGTCCTTATTTATCATCAATCAAATCAAAGGATGTTATTATTGTAAAAATGAAATTTTAGAAAAATATAAAAACATTGTTAAATTATTCATAGAAAATTTGATCAATATACAATCCAAACAGTTCCCCACTCATCCAAAAAATTCATAAATACTATGGCTTCTCTTTCATCACTTATCCTGTTATAAACTAAAGATTCCAAGGTTTTCGTTGTTGTACATAAGCTCGATCAACCATCTCATACCAACGAACTCCCTTCTATTAACTTTTTTGAAAACTATCAATCAGATCTCTTGTATACTCAAATATATGACTATCTCTATCAGTCTAAAATCCCATCTGATCTATCTAAAAATTCCAAAATATATTTCCTACAACACGCTAACCTCTATTTTATCATAGGTGGTGTCCTTTACAAATTAGGGTTTGAAGACATCCCACTTTGATACCTCAAATATCATGAATCCACTAAATCTTCCAAGACGTACATTATGAAATATGTGGTGGACACTTTAGTGGTTTAGTTGTTGCTAAATATGTCCTACGGATGGGCTATTACTGGCCTACCCTTAATCAATATTGTTGTGTGTATGTCAATAAATGCATCAAATGTCAACAACATTTCAACCTCACTCACATCTCATGTTAGACCATATAACTTGCTCAGGATTTATGACCTTTCTCATAATGGGACTTGACCTCATTGGCCTCATCAAGCCTTGTTCATCACAATGAAATCACTCTATCATCACATCTACAGAATACTTCACAAAATGGGTCGACGCTATTCCCATTATCTCAACCAAATTTGATAAGATTGGCGACTTCATCCAAAATCACATTATCTATCACTTTGGAATTCCTCAGAAAATTATCACAGATAATAGTAAATATTTCAAAAACAAAAATATTCAAAATCTTTGTGAAACCTATAACATCAAGCTTATCTTTTCATATCCTTACTATCCACAAGAAAACGGTCAAGAAAAAGCTTCTAAAAAAACACTAAACAAAATCCTCATGAAAACCATTGATCAAGCAGGAAGGTATTGGCCAAATCCTATTTGCGCTTTAGGCTTATCGAACCAGCATCTACACTCCTATAGGTGCTACCCCTTTTTTAATTCTATGGATCTACTAGTGAAATAATTTTTCGTGTCGTAAATTATGTGTTTCCACCAATTGTAATGGGGCTATGCCCCTACTTATTTTTTATGGGGAGCATCCCATTATTTAATGTAAACTAATCTATTTTTGTGGGGTGTCCAAATATAAAGGGGATCGCATAGGAAAACTTCACTGAACCTATGACAAATTGCTTCTATGGGGTACAAGGGAGGAATTTTTAGTGATGCGGGGTGAAGGAGAAAAAATAGGAAAGAAAGGGTTATTGTTGTGAATAGGCAATGGCAGATTTCACACACAATAACCATAATAATTCAACATTCAATTACAAGAAGGAAAAAATGTAATCCATTAGTGATACTAATAAATTAAAGACATGCAGTTCTTAGATTAATCAATCAAGGATGTAAAGTTCCTTCTTGATCACTATGGTTGCAAAGTGCTTAAAAAAGAGACAAACGAGGAACACAAGAGAAATGGAAATTGAAGCAATGTAGATATTATTTCTTGTGTTTTTGATACAAACCTAAAAATCCAAACCACCATCCAAAATTTCTATAAAACAGAGTCAACTTTCAGGATCCTTTAAAATGGAGAAGTCATTCTAATTTATAGCCTTGTGAATTGTCTTCTCATCTAAATCCCCACATGACATTTCAAGTTCTTAGTACACTTGTGATTATTTGCCTTCCTAGGAAGTGAGAAAATATGTTCTCTTTTCATAAATCAAAATGAAATTTTACAATGAAACATAAGGAAGTTAGTTAAGTGAATAAGATAAATTATAATGATTTCTTAAATGAAGAATTAGAAAAGAGGAGAGAAGAAAGAGGGAGATAGGAGAAGAAGAATTTGACTATCAATTTGATGGAGAATTCTCCTTTAATGAATAATCAACTCTCGTAGGCTCCCAAAAAATATCATGGATGATGAAATTTATGTCTTTGACCTCCTTGCTAAATTGAGCCACTGGAATTGCTACTTTTTCATAAATGCGGGATGTGCACGTGTTCCAAAGTATTGAGCCAAGTATCAAGAATAGTACCAAGCCTTCTACACCATGTCAAAAAATTCTCATGATCTTTTACAATCTTGGAAATAGAGTCCCTAATCTCTACAAGATATTCCAAAGTATTCTCATTTAATGAAGAGGGATCTCCTGCAGCTATCTAGACCATCTATTGAAATGAAGTCAAGATTCCTTCTGAGGATGTCTTCTCATTGAGTGAAGGTGTTCCCAACTCTTTCACACCATTTATATTCTTATTATAAATCTCATATACACGTTCATCACAAGCCTCAAGCTTGGAAATTTCCTCATTCAACACATCACACCCTGTAACCATTTAACAAGACCAAATATGGGATAAGTTCTTAGTAATGGATGAAAACACTTTATGATTCACCAAAAAGGAAGAGCACAGATAAGTCATCTCAAATACCAATGGAAGAATTCTTTCCCAAATGTCCCTTTCTTTCTTAATATCTTTCATAATATCCCTCATCCTTGACATAGTATCCAAGACATATTGGAATAATGAGAACACCTCAGGCAGAAAATTCTTCCCTTTTTCAACAATCATGTTCCCCCATTTATCATTGGATTTTCCCTGCATAATGAACACCTGATATTTCTTGATTGTTTTGGAATCAAAGCTACAAATGGGATAGATTTCTTCAGTTAGAGGTAAGGACAATGAACCTATTTTGAGAAAGGATAATACATATGAAGACAAGGTCTTCACCTACTCTTCCAATTGGTCAAGGTTCTTCTTGTACTCCTCATTCCATACAAGGATCCAAGTTGATGATTCCTTGAACATATGAGCATCACTTTCATGAGTGGCTTGACCTAGAGATACCTTCATCATTACATAATAATTAGGTTTCATTTCTCCTAGAATCTTATTTACCTTTGTATGTGCCACCTCCACATAATAAGGTTTGGAAGCCTCAATGTAGAAACATGAAGTTTCATGTGCTCTTTTGTCCTTCTTATTATTTATGTACTTTGAGATGTCCTTGAAGTTAGGAGTCACTGCTTGTTGCACCATCCTTGATTATTTTTTAAAAAAATACTTCACCCATGATAAAGGATCAACAAATGTGGAAATGAAATCAGGCATCTCAGGTGCTTTGTGGGAGACCAAGGCATGCCTGAGATGAGTTGATTCAATTACCTCAGCAGAAACACCTAGATCCACCAGATTATTAGGAGACCAAGGAGGATCAATTTCACCTCATTAAATTTTCTTAGGAGGATTTTTTCAAACCGTATACCTATTATATACCTTTAAAGAAGGAGATAATTCAATATTGTCACCATTTGCCTTCTTTCTCTCTTGTGAAACATCCATTATACTTCCTTCAAACCCACTTGTTTTTTTGTCATTCCATGAAATTAGGGAAGCAGTAGATGGTTTTACTATGGCAAACATAGGATCAAAATAAGAAGGTGAAAGTGTGTGTGAAATTTTAAATTGAGCAGATAACTTACTATTTTTAGTAAGTTACACCCCACCCTCAGTTTCTAGTTGTAGCCAACTTTCCCAATTTTCACATTTTGTAGTTTTCTGACTCATGGACTTAGAGAAATGCACAGATGTTCCAAACTTGTTTCTTCTTTATATTAAAACATAATATTTCTAGTAAGGCCCAATGCCAACTTAATAAAAATATAAGTATGCCTTCCTAGTGTCCGATTGAGGTGAAAATTGTTTCATTAGGTTAGGAATTGTTTTGTGATTATATGCTCTAATTTTTAGGTTTGTTTGATCCTCATATTTTCTAGGATATGAAAAGGAAAGTTTTTCTTATAAAATATTCAATCGGATGCTATGAAAAACTCATAGGATCAATGTAAATTCTTTTTGGATCATCTTTAATTCATTCAGGAGTAGGATCTTTAGGCAAACTTTGAGGGAAATCGAAGCCAAAATGAGGGAGATATGAGTAAAAAGGTTGTTCTAACAATGGTAGTTCTGGGAAAATGGTCAGCATAATAGTACACATTAGGAATGGAGGGAAGAAATAATTGAAAAAGGAAATTTTAAAATGGCTAAGTGTTTATTTATAATTCTTACCTAGCAAATTCAACCTCAAACTCACCTTTGACCACCCTTGCAATCTCGATAACTGGAAAGTGAGGATGAGTTAAATGTTTCTAAATGGGTATGAGATCCCCCCATTTCCCTTACCACTTTTAATAAGGTAAAAAAGGACATCAAAAATGTAAAAATGCACCAAGGGTGGATGATTCTTGAGAAGGGGCCTTAAACACACCTAGTATGAAGTTGAGAAAAACAACCTAGAGAGAAAATTTGTAAGTCTTAAGTGACGAAAAGATATCCTATATGTGGAAGTGCACTTTTATGTTCTCCATGTACCTTTGTGTAAGGGTTAAAAGTTACATCAGCTATGTGAAATTGTGCCATGGGTCCTAGCAACATGAGGAAGGGGCCAGTTCTTAATATGAGTTTATAGCATGCTCATAACACTGAAAGTTGTATTTTAAGTGAAGAAATATCATAAACCATGTGGTGGAACAATTTTATGTCACCCATTTCCCTTTGGAAAAGGTTAAAAGGGGACATAAGATGTCTCCAAGTTTTGTTTTTCCACTTTTGGAAACCCACCTTCACTAAACACAGCCATAAATAGTCATCTGAACCCATTTTATTGTCCCAGGAGCTTCCCTCAGAGTTTCATAGATAAACCCTTTTTTTTACTCCAAAAGGTATTATGAGAACATTCCCAAAAATTTAGGAGCTAATTCTACCTTAAATTTTAATTTTCTCCCCTTTTCAAATTTTCTCGCGTGCAGTTCTCGGAAGGTTCGACTTCCACTAGAGAGAAACTTGTCTTTTTATCCAACTTATCATATGTGGCATGTAAAGGGTTGAATTTTATTTACTTTTTCCTTTGAATCAGGTTCCAAATTTCCTTAGAACTCCTAGAATCCCCATTTTAGTCATCACAAGGAGCAAAAATCTTCAACTACACTTTCAGGCCCATATCTCAAAATATACACCATAGAACCTCTTGAAACATATTACAATGTCAATTAGGACTCTTTATATTTTTGATGAGTGTCTGGTTTCTTTCCAATTCATCTTGAGGCTCCTGAACCTTTCATAATAAGTTAACTAGCTTTTTCACTACTTTCATTTCCTTACACAAAGCCACAAGTAGCCTGGTGTTGTACAACTTGTTCCTAAACCTGATTTTACTTGCAAAATTCTCCTAAACTACCTTTGATAATATCATATCTCTATAAAAGACTACTTAAATGCATTTTCTTTACTCTGTTTATTCCCTAAGGGTGTTTACTAGGTGCAAAAAGCTTGAAATTAGGCCTATCGAGGCCTCTAGAAGCACTTGTTGCTCATATCCAAATATATTCATGAATCAACTTGAATAACATCCATCGCATATGCAACAAACTTTTAAATCATATTATCACATCCCTTCATTCCATAATGAGGGTAACACATTGAATGAGTTGGACGGAGAACAAGTTAACATTGACTGGGAGAAGGATTTTCAAGGGTGACTTAGGTTGTCATGTCAAAAAATTTGAATTTTTCATCCTAAAGATTTTGCATAAAAATAAATTGCTAGCTTAGGTACGTTTTCTAGATCAAATACAAGTGAGGATAGGATAAGTAGGAATTTCAAAATCTTAAGACATTACGTGGACTAGTTCCTTGTCCATTGGGCTTATGGAATCATTTCTTCCAAACAAACACACAGATGAAAGGGAAATAAAACAAAAGAGGAAAAAACACATAAAGGAAAGGGAAATTATATTGTAGAGGAGAGATATTTATAGAGACAAGGGAAGAATGTACACATACCCATTAACGAGTTGAGAGAAAAATGTACCATCACGAAACAATGTGATGAATTTAGACCTCCAGAGATCGAAGATCATTATCTGATCATGTCATGCTCTTACAATGGATTTTCATGGTTTGAGAAGAAGGAGACATACCAATATTCCATCTTTATACTTATATTTTATAGAGAAAAATATTGAATCCAATTACCATTTTGTAACATGTGTAGACACCAAATTTGTGTCTTACGACCTCCCGTGCCATGCATCTCATTTCGCAACCTAACCTCATCACCTAAACTGTACACAATTATTTATTAATTACCTTACAATTAATAAATCCACATCTCCAAACCTGCCACCTCATTTCGCCACCTCATCATGACCTAGTCCTAACCCTAAACTAACTAATTAAGACCTATAACTTGGTCTACATCCACACCCATGACTAATTACTCCTCACCCGCACCCAAAACCGACCTCATAATGACTTGACCAAGCCCACAACTAATCCCTCGGGAGAAAAGGAGGGAAAGTTGGCTATTTTACTAAAAATAGCCCACTTTGATTGAACCGATACCGGTTCCTACTCGACCGCCGTCGGTTACGTAACTGCCATCGGTTCCCTGTAAATGACCTCCCCCAACCAAAAACAAGGGAGGATTTTCATTGATCGGAATATCAGAAGTCATTGGAAGAATCCAGAATTTACTTGGCCGAGCAGAGACAAGTGAAGGAAAGAGAGGAGTTTACAGAGAAGGACATCAATCCCAAGACTGCAACTGAATAACCAGAGCCAGTGACACTCATCCAAGCATCGAGAGAGGAGATAGCTCATCTTGGATTGTCAGACCATCCTACCTGAACCCTGCCTTCGTCATAACAGTCCTTGGACCTGTATCTTCATCAGGAACTAGTAAGTAATATTTTGTACGTTCTTTTAATAACATTTCTTGGATTTCTGAATCACAGTAATTACAAGTCAATTCCTAGATCCACTACCCGGTAACACCCTCCATCTAACTGTCATTCCTCAACTCCCACATTGCCCCAAGAACAACCCCCATACTCTCTGAGTCTTCTCCATCACCTCATTACCTATCCCCAATCATTCTACCAGCCTTATAAACACCATAGCTATCATATAGCCATCTTATAGCCAACCTTCACCAAACCCCTTAAATCACTACCCCTACCGATATCGGTTATCATCAACCGGTACCGGTGACACTGACCGGCATCGGTCACTGTGATTCAAAACCAAGACCAGCCTTTTCTCTATTGTTCTAACAAGGTAAATAAATTGTAATTGGACAATAGCTTATTTGTTAGAATTTGTGTTAATTCATATTAGCAGGGGAACTGACCACCTTCGAAAGGAAGTCTCATATTTCCTGGGCCCAAGGAAGTTCCCTCACTTATTATCTAATTAGAATCTGGTGGTCTTGTATTCTTACTTGCAGGTAGTCCTTCCCAGACAAAAAGGAGTTCTTTGCAATCGATCTGATCTCTCTCTACGGTATACGCACACCCTCTCGACATTCAACAGGTATTCCTCCTAGCCCTAACCCTTATCTATTTCTCAAAGGAATGAAAGGATAGAAGCAACTCTATTCCAGGAATGGAAGCATTTCTTCGCGAAACATTTTGGCACGCCCGGTGGGACCCATTTCGGGTTTCTTTCTTTCTTGCTTGCTTTCATATAGGGAGCACACTTGCTGTTTTCTTCTTCTAAAAATATTCACAAGATATTTTGTTATATTTGGTAAAAGAATTTTTCTTGCTTTCCTAGCTTTGCATTAGTGAAAGTCATCTTCTTTGCTTCATCGAATATCATTTTCGATTTGGGTTTAAAACACGTGCATCCCATTCTTGCTTGCTATTTTCAATTCTAGTGAATGTAGATTAAGTAACAGGCCGTACACGTGGGGGTGATTTCCACGGCATTGACAAGAAATTAATCTTACTTTCACTGCACAACACATACCGAATCACTTCATAATTAACACAACAGCTCAAAACATCCCCCCTTTTCCGCGGTATTCCTCCGCCCGATTGAGGTAACCTTATAAGCCAAAACAAACTTGACATTTCCCCTAAGTCTTTTGTTTAGGATTGACATCATTTTGCATCTAAAGGCATAAGCCCAAATTGATTAAAACTAATCCTAGGGTTAGTCTGTTAATTTGTTTGTGCACCTTGTTTGTTTTTGGTTCTGTTTCTCTGTCATACACTGTTTTCTGTGATCACTTCAGAACAGTTTGGTAGGCATACTAAGCACTGTTAGCCCCAAATCAGCAACTTCCTTCAGCTTCTTACACCGGTCCTATTCTACCGACATCAGTTAACTTACTGACGCTAGCTACAGCCTGACCGACATCGGTTACCTGACCGATATCGGTTACTGTCTTTTACAGTTCCTAAAACCAGCAGCCTTCCAACTTCCAACATTTTGTTGCTGCTTCTGTTCCTGATAGATTGCATCCTTACTGTGTACCCTTGTCCATGGTTGTTATCACTCAGAAAACAAGCTGCAGCCATGGTTTCACATGCCTGCTCCGTGCCTTTGCCTGAATCACCTCCTGCACATCCTGTGGGGAATCCTACGGACACCAGCGAGGTTCCCAAAATCCCTGTAGGAGATAAGGAATTTGTGAAATTTTTGGACGCTAATCCTAGCGCTGTACAATACTATTTGTCTCATGCCCCTGACCGTACACCCGATGGTCAACTCCTTGTTGGCATGCCTATTAGTATAGCTGCTCATTTAGCTCCTTCTCCACCTGATAACTCTGCCTTGCCTTCTTCATCCTTAGTCCCGTCTCCTAACTCAGCGGCTTCAGGGGTTCATACGGCACAGATTGGCTTTCCTTTGGTTAATCTTGGGCCCCACATATCATTACCGCCGACTGCTCCTACCTCATCTCTCTTGCAGACTGCTCCTTTCATGACTTGCTCTCTGCCACCTATCCACACGAGCTTTCCTTCTCAAGCTCCGCCCACCTTTTCATTTCCACACACGTATCCGGTGACCTCAACATCTTATATAGGACATCCCTATTCGGTCGCCTCAACATATTCGTCCTCCATACCTTATCAACATTTAACCCCACCATTGTCTAGTGGTGGCCCTTGGCCCAATCTACCTCCATTTACCGCAACCGCACCATCATCTCATCCAACTACTGATTTAATCAAACAAATGATGGACAAAATGCAAAATCTGGAGGCTTCTGTTTCAGGAAGTCGTAGCGCCCTGACATACGAGCAAGTTTGTCGGGAGCCTATCCACCCTTCTGTCCCCCTTCATTCATATCCTCCTCAATGGGAATTACCAAAATTTACTCGTTTTAATAGTAAGGAGGATCCTCAACAACACTTGCGATCATTTAGACATGCCTGCTATTTGATTGCTCATGACGATGCCTTACTACTCCGCACCTTTCCCATGTCCTTATCAGGACCCACCTTGGAGTGGTACAGTGCTTTAGCCCAGCACTCAATCTTCTCTTTTAACCAACTAGCCCAATCTTTCTTGGATCATTTCTCCATTAACATTGCCAAGAAAGTATCTATCACTGACCTCTATGCCATCCGACAATTTGAAGACGAATCTATCGCAGATTTCGTTGGATGATGGCGGGGCCTTATTAACCAACTTACGTATGCCTTGCCTCAGGCTGAACTTATCGAACTCTTTACGCGGGCCTGCGCTAAGCACATTTCTCCTACCCTCCAAATTCAAACTTTCCGCACATTTGACGAGGCCTTTACTATGGCTCGAAAACTAGAGATTCGAGCCTTAGAGGAAGAGAAATTGCGGTTGCGTAACAAAAACCCCAATTTATGAACCCAAGACTCCACCAGCATGCCTAACACCACCAATCCTCACACATCGACCGCTTCGAAATCAAAAGGAGCTGTCCACGCGGTGATGGTCAAATCCCAACCACCGTCTAATACCCCGCCAAAAATCACCTATAAGTATAAAGCTGAGCCCATCAATTACATTCCCTTGGGAGAAACTTATGGTGTGATATTGGAAAAATTACTTAAAGCGGGAGTTATTACCTTACCTCCTGTTAAACCTATCTCCGGGTTTGATTCCACCTGCGCTATACCTTCTTGGTACAAAGAAAATGACTTCTGTAACTTCCACCGCGTGAAGGGACACAGTCATGAAAATTGCAAGATGTTGAAAAACATTGTGCAGGAAATGGTTGATGCAGGGGATATAGCCCTCGATAATCCTAACGCCCCTGCTAACCGAAATTTGAAAATTTTCAACAAACCATTCCCAAATCACTCTTCTAACAGTAACATAAACCAATATATCTTAGCCGAGGAGAGTGTTCATGAAATCCATGCAGTCTTCGACTCCCAGCCAAAAGCCTCTATCGAAAAAATTCTGAATCAAGCCTCTTCACTAATGCAGGAACCCGAACCCCCTTCACCACCATCAAGACAAAACGAAATCCTTGCCGTTCCTTTACCCATCAAGGAATTAACCACCCAGAGTTCTCTTCTCACAAATGAGCCTTCTTACACCACATCCTTGCAAGACTGTGAGCGGATGTTATCTAACTTATCTATTTCCCAAACATCTCCTTCTACCACTCTTGCTGTACAAGAGGAGGGCTCGCCACTTCTTTTGTCATCCTTAGACGAGAAGCCTCTTGAACCGACATCACCAAATTCTTTAATCATGACGGATCCTCTCAAACATGCCCTCCTACCTATTAGTTCTTCATCGCCTAAATCTTTTCAGCGACCGGTTGACCTCTTAACGCCCATTGATACAGTGCCTCATTTACCCCCTGTATCACACCCACAGTGGACTGGAATCACAACCCACCTTTCTTCCATACAAAAGTTCCTATTCACACGTGAGGATTGTCATCCCTCAGAAGATAGACGAGTCCTATGGGAACGTTTGAGTACACCATATTCTACTCAAATGCAGATGACCGATCCAGACTCCTCTACCATATACCCGAAGTGTTTACAAAAGCTTAAAATGCCTATGTCCTCATCTTCACCCCCCTCATCTCTACCAAATACCTCATCCACCTCTATTGACCTAACCAAACCTTCCCCTACGCTTGGGACCTTACCAATACCCAGTCTAACACACCCACCTAAATGGTTAGATTTATCCAAAAGTAAAGCCGTACATCCACTTAGGAGACAGACTCAATCTCCTCAACCCCAACCTATGCCTCTATCACAACTAAAACCATCGTTGTCACACCTACCTTCCATATTGGGACCTCATCCCTCCACCTTGCATCAATATATCATACCTCCTACGTTTTCTTTAAAACGACCTACGCCTTCTGCACCCATACAAAGATCCAAGGGTATATCAACACCGTCACCCCACGTATCCTGTCCACCTATCAACCCTAAACAAATTTCATCATCAAAGGATTTGTTTGCTGTCACTCCTCTTTCTCCGTGGTTATTCTCTGATACCACATCATCTGTGGCCTCATCATCTAACCAACTAAACATAACTTCTGCGCCGAAGAAGCCACGTTTAGTTAAATCCCATTATCAAAACCCCTTGGCTAAACCGCCACCTATACAACTCAACCATACCCCGTCATTACCAAAAACTACCCAGTCAATAGCCTCATCTTCCTTTGACTTTGACCTGCTCAAAGGGTCTTACGCCAAAATCCTTGCTATGTTGGTGGAGAATGCAACCATTTCCCTACCCCCACTTAGACCTTATGATCCATCTAAACCTCGACCTATAGGTTATGATGAGTCTAAAATCTGTGCTTACCACCGCACACCAGGACATGATGTAGAGGGATGCAAAGCTGTTGAAAGCCATACTTCATCAGTCACCTCTCTCAGATAGAAAGGTTAAGAAAGACAACTTACGAAGGGAGAGACCTTTAGCTTCAATTCCCTCTCCTATACCACCTGTCCCCGCCTCACCAAGATCTATCATTATTACAACCCCACCTCTCGAAGACCATGACTTATCCATACCGTCTTCCTCCTCTCGTGTTCACGAGATCAATATGATTAGTGTTGCTACTCGAGGGCAGAAAAATAATGGGAAAGCTAAAGAAAGTACACCTGTGGCCTCTCTTTCTCTATCCACCATCCCGATCACACCACCACCTAAAGTGGTTATTCGTGGACCCACCTACCCCGTCTCTAATGGAGTTGCCCACCGAACCATGATCAAACAGCTTCACCAATCACCTATAAAAATGACACTGTATGATCTCATTCAGACCTCTGAATCTCATCGACAAGCTCTTGTTGAAATCCTTCAAGGGATAGAGGTCTTACCTAATGAAACCTTTCCTGTTACCTCCATTCTAACACCCAATCACGTTGCTTCACTCACCAAACAACCTATCTCCCCAACCACTACTGTCTCTATACAGCAAGCCGCTGCTATCAGTTTCGCTGAAGACAAAATTGTCGACTTTGGTGCTGAAGATCCTGACCCTGCTCTTTTCATCTCAGCTTATGTCCGGGACATTTGGGTGCCTCGTGTTATGATTAACGGGGGCGCTAGTCTAAACATCATCTCTTCAAAAGCCTTCCAACAAATGAATATCCCTTCTAGTTGCATGTGTGCCAACCCCATCATGTTGCAGTCATTCAATGATGCTATTACTTCTACCTTAGGCACTGTGATCCTTAACATTCATGTAGGGCCACGCACTTTACCCGAACTCTTCTATGTCCTTGAGGGAGAGTTCCAATACAATATGTTGTTAGGCCGCCCTTGGATCCGGGCTATGGGATGCGTTCCCTCCACCTTACATAGATGCATAAAATTTGAGTACGAGGGGAAGTCCTACACCGTAAAAGCTGATCCTCCCCCCTTCAAAACCTGCAATATGTTATATTGCCCTAATGATGTGCTTGTACCAGTCAAGACACCCATTCATCCAACCCAACCATCCACTTCAACCACACCTCTACCATCCACCTCAACCGCACCTACACCTTCAACCAATGAAACCGCCGTCGCAAATACCACTTCCTTTCCTGTGGATAACATCCCAGCCACATACCCCTTAGTAGATGTTTTTCAATGCCTTACGCTGGGGGAGTATCGCCTATATAACGTTAGTTCTTTCCATACCCCACAGGAGTACGGACAGTTACATGCGCATCCTACCTACGACCGTTGAGTGGGGGAGGTAATCTCTTACGGACCACCTAATTGCCGCACCAACCTAACGTATGGGGGTGTCGACGCATCCTCCGTTACCCCTGAACCTCCCCTTGGTGTGGTTCCCTTCCAATCCGATTTTCAATACTTGACAAATCGTCGTTTCGCCCTCACCTTCTTGACTCGTTGTGCTTGGAAAGGCTTTGGTTTTGGTCTTTATGAACAAGGCCAACATACAATCATTCCTGTGACTACACGCAAACACAATGATCGTAGTGGTCTCGGATTTCCTGAAACACTTACACTGAAGAAACCTCATGTCAGTTGTATCCTGGAAGATGACGACGTCACCCCTACCAAACCATCATCACCCATTTTGCCATCGTCACCCACAGAGTCGATAGACCCTGAATCTATCCCTCCTAACTTTTTTTTTTTTTCATAAATGCTATCTTCCTGGGTCCTCTCACTTATCAATGCGATAATGAGGACCCATCTTCTCTTCCCCTTCTGTATCCAGACATGATCGAAGAGGATTCACCTTCAATTAATGTTGTTGAGTGCCAGGATGACGACTCCATCCTCACTTACCTTGGTGCGGACGACTCTTATATTCAACGCGCCTTACCATCTGAAACTCAAACCATGTTGAATGAGTCAACTATAGAAATCAACATCCACACAGAGGAGGATCCTCACATTGTGAAGATCGGACAATCTCTTAACGCATCAGAACAAGCCGCCTTTACTACCTTTCTCCGTGCCCGCAACCAAGCTTTCGCTTGGTCCTATGCTGACATGCCAGGAATTGATCCTGACATTGCTGTCCATAACATTACCCTGAAACCCGATTCCAAACCAGTTAAATAGAAACTGAGAAAAATGCATCCACGCATTGCCCTCTTGGTCAAAGAAGAGCTTCAACGACTCCTTTCTGTTTCCTTCATCTTACCTATTGACTATCCTCAATGGATTTCTAACATCGTACCTGTCACTAAAGCGACGGGGGGGACTTTGGATATGCACGGATTTCTGAGACCTTAACCTCGCTTGCCCCAAGGATGAATTCCCCCTCCCAAGTATTGATCAACTTGTTGATCTCACTGCGGGCCATGAGATGCTTTCTCTCATGGATGGCTTTTCGGGATACAATCAAATTTTGGTAGCCCCGGCCGATCAACATAAAACTACCTTCATAACTCCTTGGGGACCTTCTGTTATCGTGTCATGCCATTTGGCCTTAAGAATGCTGGTGCGACCTATCAGCGGGCTATGACTTACATTTTTCATGACATTATGCACACTATCCTTGAGGATTATGTCGATGATCTTCTTGGCAAATCTAAACATCGCAGTGAACATCTCGATGTTTTAACCATTATTTTCGATCGCCTGTTACAATATTGTGTCCATCTTCAACCAAAGAAATGTGTCTTTGGTGTCCTTTCGGGAAAACTTCTTGGTTTTATCATCTCTTTGCATGGCATCGAGGTCGATCCATCTAAAGTCAAAGCTATCCTAGAAATGCCCCCACCTACTAACCTCAAACAATTGCGTAGTTTGCAAGGTAAACTCCAATCTATCTGGCATTTCATCTCCCAACTCTCGGATCGATGTCAACCTTTCCATCACCTCCTTAAAAAGGACATTGCCTTTCAATGGAGTGAAGAATGCCACCAAGCCTTTGAGGCTCTCAAAGCCTATCTCATGCAGCCACCTGTGCTTATCCCACCTCAGGACGATCGCCCTTTCTACCTTTACCTTTCTGCCACCGACCATGCTGTAGGAGCCATGCTCACACATCGTGACTCCGAGCATCGAGAACAAGCCGTTTATTATATAAGTCGTACTCTCATGGATTACGAGACTAGGTATACACATGTAGAAAAGTTGTGCCTAGCCCTATCATTCGTAGCCACCAAACTCTGACACTACCTCCTGAATCACAAAACTTTTGTCATCACCAACACGGACCCCATTCATTATATGTATGCCAAACCACATCTAAACCAATGCATCGCCCGATGGCTTATGCTCCTCGCTGACCTCGACCTTGAATTTATACACCAGAAGTCAATCAAAGGAAAAACTATCGCAGACCAACTCGCGGAGACCCCTTTACCTGGGGAACAATTTACCAATTTTAATTTCCCCAACAAACTCATCGCCACTCTTTCACTCAGGGAGGGGTCGTACCCAATGACCCTCTTCTTCGATGGATCCAAATGCCAGTGCGGCGGAGGAGCCAGCGTTGTTCTCATTCCTCTTGACGCTGAGCCTATGCCTCTTTCATTCCGGCTTGATTTCCCCTGCACTAATAATACAGTGGAATACGAGGCCCTTGTTTTGGGTCTCCAGGTTGCGTTACACTTAGGTGTCAAATCTATCAATATTTTCGGTGACTCTCAATTGGTAGTCAATCAAGTTATGGGCATCTACCAATGTAAAAATGAGGAACTTCAAAAGTACAAACATTACGTGGATTCACTTTTGACCTTATTTACTCATTATTCTATCCAGACCATTCCCCGCTCCACTAACAAATTTGCGGATACTATGGCTTGCTTAGCCTCGCAAATTCCTGCCTCACCAACTGACTCTGACATATTCGTCTTGGTCCAACAACTCTTTGCCCCATCTTACTCAGCCCTGGTTGTTTGTATGATAAATAATGTGTCTGCTAATTTGTAGGATACCTGGTATCACCAATTTCACGACTACCTTACAACCTCTGTTCTCCCACCTGACCTTACTAGTAACGGAAAACATGCTTTTCTTAAAAGTGTTTCTCGTTATGTCGTCATGGGGGGACTCCTCTATAAACGTGGCTTTGATGGCATCCTCCTTCGATGTCTAACTGGTGCGGAGGTCACCTATACCATCCAACAAATCCACGACGGTATTTGTGGCGGACATTTTAGTGGCCTGGCCGTGGCCAAACGGATCCTTCGCCTAGGCTATTATTGGCCTACTCTTAATAACGACTGCTACGAATATGTTAAGCGTTGTGTTATGTGTCAACAACATGCCAACCTTCAACATACTCCTAGCCATCCGCTACAGGTCGCACGAGATCTTTGGCCTTTCTCACAATGGGGTTTAGACCTTATTGGTGAGATTCACCCGCCCTCTTTGCAACGTCATCATTGGATAATCACAGCAACCGAATATTACACTAAATGGGTGGAAGCCATTCCACTCATTTCAACCAAAAAAGAAAAAATCGTAGAATTCATTAACCATCACATTATCTGTCGTTTTGGCATTCCTCATCGCCTGATAACAGATAATGGTAAATCTTTCAAAAATAAGTTGTTACAAGACCTTTGTGACAACTTTGGTATCAAACTTAGCTTCTCATCACCTTACTATCCACAAGCCAATGGTCAAGCCGAATCTTCTAATAAAACCCTAACCAAAATCCTCATGAAAGTTGTTAACGATTCTGGAAGAAATTGGCATGATCACATCCCCTTTGCCCTTTGGGCTTATCGTACTAGCATTCGTACCTCCACTAATGCCACACCATTTTCTTTGGTTATGGTACCGAGACTGTCTCACCTCTCGAAATACAAATACCCTCCCTAAGAATATCTCTTCAGGATATTCTCACCAACGATGATTTCCGCCAAGAGCGGTTAGCCCAATTGGAGCTTCTTGACGAGCGTCGTCTTACAGCTCTTGACCACCTTCAAATCTATCAAAAACGCATCAAGCGTGCTTATGATAAGTGACTTCATGAGCGTACCTTTAAGGTTGGTGATCTTGTCCTCAAAGAGAATCAACATGTAACCAAACTAGAAAAGAGCAAACGTGGAAAATTTTCTCCTAATTAGATTGGGCCTTACATTATCACGCATATTTACGGATCAGGCACTTACCATTTAGCTTCACTTAATGGTAAACCTGAGCCTGAACCCCTTAATGCCTTGCATCTTCGATCATTCTACTGTTGAATTCAGTGTTATATCACTTCTTATCTACCTTGCGCTCGTCCCTTGAGCTCATTTACCACCTCATACACTTTGTTTCATGCATCTCAAAATAAAATCAAGCTCACATGGTTTGGTCATAAAATCCTCTTAAAAAGATGCCTTCCCCTTTTTAGTCAGGTCCATGACTTAAAAGTATAAAAATAACATTTTCTCAATTGTACACTTATGGGATATTCTTGAGTCAAACTTCCTACAAAACTAGATGCTTCATGCCAAACGGACATCTAGACCTCTAAGTTATACATAGACTGCTCCCTCGAAGGACAACTATGCACAAAAATCACATCTGCTACTATAAATAGACTACTCCCTTGAAGGACAGCTATACAAAGTCAGCCTTTATCAGAAGCTTCTCACATTGATCCACTTCGTGAAGACCTCAAGAACAAAAAAATACATATTCCATGTAGACTTCCCGCATCAATCAGTCTATGTCCAAAAACATAAAAAGTAGTATTCCAAAAGTACTGTTGAGTCATGGACTTGTCTATTTAGGTTTGGTTCTCTTTCGTCAAAATAATCACCTTATAACAAGCTCTCAGCACCCCCGCCTATATCAACCACCTCACCTCACCATTTGTCAAAGCAACAAAACTCAAGGGACGTGACGTATATCCGATATATTGTGATTATACAACTCTTTTCACCTATCGACTTCTCACCTATGCAAGGTACCTAGGGATTCAAGCTCATCCTATGTTAATATGTGGTTTGTTTAGCTCTTCTCAACTACGGGACACTTTTTCCTCTTTTGCTCGACTCTAGGATTGTGTGTTGACCTTAATCAGGACACAATTCCCTACTACTTGGGTAAGCTAACTTTTGATTTACCTATACCTACATCAACATCGCTAATACCTTACCAACACCAACAACATTACCCTACCAACATCAAATTTTTACCAACCAACAAATTGCCTAACCACAACCAAATTGCCTGAATTCACCTCTCCCTGGTTCTAAGGGAGAACTACATCAGTCTGAGGCCCCTCCTTGCTTTGTGCAATGGGCTATGTAGGCAACACTTAGGAGACATGGGGTCTCCCAAGTTTAGCTCGACCATCCCCTACCATACCCTATCATGTGTTGTAAATATAAATATTTTTGTGTATTTCTATTTTGAAAACATTCATATTTATCCTTTTTCAAGAAAACAAAAACAACATTCAAAACACAACCATTCTTATTATTATCATCACTCAAAACAACATACATATTTAGTTTTATTTTAGATGTTAAACAAATACATCTTCTCTATCATCGACTCGCAGGTCGGCATCCTTATTTATTCTTATACTCCTATGAAATTCACTTAGACCCTTGTGCCTCCTCCCGAATCAGGTGGTGATCGTGATCGTTGACGCCACTCACTTGGCCTCTCCATCCTCAAAGGTGCCACTGCTATTGGTTCCTCCCACTGATCCGCCAACATCTCCTGTAACATATGAATACATCCTCTCGCATGGAGGAATCTTACCTTCAGTCTCTCCACTCGTAACTGTGAAACCTCTAACAATCTCGTTGTCTCATTCACCTGTGTTTGAAGCTAGTGAACCAAATCCTGCAGATGATCTCTCTCCGCTGTAATCACAGCTATGTCAGGACGCTCACGTGCACCTCGCAGCTCTGCTACCCACCATAATCTATAGGCCTCTGTCGTTCCCGCATCCATTACCCTGCGATCGGCTGCTATCTCTTCTGGCCCTTCTAGAAGGTGTCAGCCGGGGAGGTGAGAATGCTGCCTCGGTGTCAATCCTCATGTATGGTCTATATGTCATAGGTATATCCTGAACAAATCCAAATTGTCACCGCATGCGATCTAGAGGAATCCTCTCGTACTCACCTAGCCTGTGCCCTGCGATCCACCTCAATTGCTCTACACCCCTCAACTCCTCAGCTATGTTCTCTGTCACCATATAGTTCCCGTAAGGCCTCCAACAAATATCCACAATCGTCACCATCTCCCATACCTGCCTATAATACTCGATGTCATCTATCACGGCCTGGGATCTCGCCTCTTGTTCTGTCTGGACCCATCGTCTGAATCCCAACCTCTGCACTCCTGTCTCTCCCGACTCGATGGGTCGGCCTATTGGGCGCACACAAACAATGTGCTCATAGGCCCAACAATGTAATAAGTATGAACAATCTAGTGTTGTCCTGTGTTTTTGCCTGCAGGCCCATAAACCCCTGTATAACTCTACCAGATATGCGGGTGCCCATGCGAAAGTCACGCTCATTTCTATCATTTCCCAAATAACACTCATCAATGCTTTTAGAAATCTTCCACCCTCCACCCTCGGTAATGCATAATACCCCACCGCTATCATTAATACCACTGCCAACCTTGTTTCCTCAGGGTGTGTTGCATACATTGTACCATAAGTAAATGTCAAACCTCACTGTGTCAAATCTCATGCAGCTGAACCAAATACTGTTGTTATCGCTGCCCGCCCCGCGCTAGGCAACGCCTGATACATTGTTCTTCCTATCATTGGGAGCCTCAAAATCCTAAACACATCTTCCAACGTCACTGTCATCTCCCCTGTTGACAGATAGAAGGTATTATTTTCTAGATTCCACCTCTCAATCAGCGCCTGCAACATAACATGATTACGTGTGATTCATGAATAATAGTGTATTCCACTTAGCCCCACATGGTTTATCAATGCCCATTCAGCTGGTGTTACATCCGCTCGGATTCTTGACAACAACCATGGCACAGTATCATTCATCCTTAACCCTGCTTCCGCCTGCATACATCAAAACGACACACAATTATTCAATAAATCAAATCCCCACGGGTTTTTTTCTCACATTCTGGAAATTCCTACAGTAACCGGTATCGGTTATAGATAACCGATACCGGTTATCTCTAAACGATACTGATAACTGTCAAAATATATAGCCTGCTTAAAAAACATACACCTACGATAATTATTTTGCTCATTTACTCTTCTCTATACCTAAAAACATGCATGAACACCCTACTTACCTACCCCATAACACTCACTCTATCCTAAACCCTTGCCTATCAACTTTTCTTTCTCATCCCTACCCTCTTACCTTCTCTCATCCTATTCATCAAACATGCAAGAATAAAATACAACCAAATAGTTCAGCCATGTTCACCACCCTCTTCCAATATAATTTGCCTTTCTAACTTCCTAATCTCAAGCCCACACTCACTTCACCTGTCTGTTTCCTCCTTATCACTCAATTCTTTCATGCAATTACCTGTATCAGTCGTCAAACAACGTCGCATTCATGTATTTAACTTGTTGCATGACTCTAAAAATAAGAACTTAAGTTGTTGTAGACACCAAATTTGTGTCTTACGACCCCTTGTGACCCGCATCTCATCTCGCAATCTAACCTCATCACCTAAACCTTACACAATTATTTATTAATTACCTTATAATTGATAAATCCACATCACCTTACCCGCCACCTCACTTTGCCACCTCATCATGACCTAGCCCTAACCCTAAACTAACCTAATTAAGACCCATGACTTGGTCTAGACTCACATCCATAACTAATGCCTCCTTACTCGCACCCAAAGCCGAACCTTCTAGCCACTTGACCAAGCCCGCAACTGATCTCTCGGGAGAAAAGCAGGGAAGGTGGGCTATTTTACTAAAAATAGCCTACTTTTTCCTTACCGATGCCGGTTCCTACTCGACCGCCGTCGGTTACGTAACCGCCATCGGTTCCCTGTAAATGGGCTCCCCGAACCAAAATCAAAGGATCAGAATGATTTTTGGAACAACAGAGATCATTGGGAGCGAAAAACATAGTCCAGATCTTCACTTAACCAAGCAGAGACGAGTGAAGAAACCAGAAGTGCTTGCAGTAGAGGATATCAACTTGCATCTTCGCCAAAACCAGTAAGTCATATCTTGCATGTCCTCTGTTATAACATTTCTTATGCTCTTTGAATCACAGTCCTCCTAAATCCAGTTTCTGAACCCACTACTCAAGATCCCATTGCATCTAGCTGTCATTCTTTTACCCCTCATCATCTCATTTCCTAATATCATCCATAAACCAGCCTTACAAAACACCATAGCTACTAAGAAGATCCTAGAACCCACCGGTATCGGTTATCAGTAACCGGCATCATCAATAACCGATGGCGGTTATCAGTAACCGGCATCGGTTACTCTGATCAAAACCAGAAAACCAGCCTTTCCCCTACCCAGTTTCAACCAAGTAATCTAATTGATATTTTGCAGTCTTTTGTGTTAATTCATATTAGCAGGGGAACTGACCACCTTCGAAAGGAAGTTTTATATTTCCTGGGCCCAAGGCAGTTTCCTCATTTATTGTTTAATCAAAATCTTGTGGTCTTGTGTTCTTATTTGCAGGTAGTCCTTCCAAGACAAAAAGGAGTTCTTCGCAGTCAGCCTGATCTTTCTCTATGGTACGCGCACACCATCTCGACATTCTACAGGTATTCCTCCTAGCACCTAACTCTTATCTGTTTCTATAGGAACGAGTCATTCCGAGTGAAACATTTTGGCACGCCCGGTGGGACCCATTTTGGGTTTCTTTCTCTTGCTTATTTTCATTTTAGGAAGCATACTTGCTGTTGCTGCTTTTGTTATATATTTCGTAAAGAATTTGTCTTGCTTTCCTAGTTTCACATTAGTGAAAGTCATCTCTCTTGCTTCATCGAACATAATTTTCGATTTGGGTTTAAAACACATGCATTGCATTCCTGCTTGTTGTTCTTCAATTCTAGTGAACATAGATTAAGTAACAGGTCGTACACGTGGGGGTGATATCCACGGTATTGACAGGAAATTAACCCTAGTTTCACTGCACAACACATACCGAATCACTTCACAATTAACACAACAGCTCAAACATCCCCCCTTTTCCGCGGTATTCCTCCGCCCGATTGAGGTAACCTTATAAGCCAAAACAAACTTGACATTTCCCCTAGGTCTTGTTGTTTAGGATTCTGACATCATCTTACGTCTAAAGGCATAAGCCCACGATAACTAAAATTAACCCTAGGGTTAGTCTCTGGATTTGCGTGTGCATCTTGCTTGTTTTCAAATTCTGTTTTCTCTGTCATACTTTGTCTTCTGTGATCAATAAGTTGACAAATATACTCAACGTTGCTAAAAATCAAATTAGCAGCCTTTTATATCTTCTTATCCTAGTCTTCTTGACACTGACGTCGGTTAACTGACCGACATCATCTGTTCTCTAACCGACATCAGTTATTAGACCGATATCGGTTACTGTCTTCTTTAGCCCCTGACAAACCAGCAACCTGCCAAATTCATCATTCTGAGGTTGCTTCCGTTCTTGATAGATTGAAACCTTATTGTGTACTCTGTCCATGGTTGTTATCACTCGGAAGTAAGCCGCCGCCATGGTTTCACATTCATGCTCTGTATCTTTTCCTGAATCACCCCCTTCACATTCTATAGGCAACCCTACGGACACCAGTGAGATCCCCCAAATTCCTGTAGGAGACAAGGACTTTGCCAAATTTCTGGATGCCAATCCTAGCACTGTACAATACTATTTGTCTCATGCCCCTGACCGTACGCCTGATGGTCAGCTCCTTGTTGGCATGCCTATTAGTATAGCTGCTCATTTAGCTCCCACTCCTCCTGATAACACCACCTTACTTCCTGCATCTCTAGCCCCGTCTCCCAATCCGACGGCTTCAGAGGTTCATACGACCCCGATTAGCTTTCCTTTGGTTAATCTTGGACCCCACGTATCGTTACCACCAACTGCCCCTACCTCATCTCTCTTTCAGACCACTCCATTCATGACTTTCTCTCTGCCACCTATTCACACGAGCTTTCCTTCTCAAGCTCCGCCTACCTTTTCATTCCCATACACGTATCCAGTAACCTCAACACCTTATATGGGACATCCCTATTCTGTTGCTCCAACATACTCATCCTCCATACCTTATCAACACTTAGCCCCACCATTGTCCAGCGGAAGCCCTTGGTCCAACTTGCCTCCGTTTACCACAACCGCACCATCATCTCATCCAACCACAGATTTCATCAAACAAATGATGGACAAAATGCAAAATCTGGAGGCTTCGGTTTCGGGAAGTCGTAGCGCCTTGACATACGAACAAGTTTATCGGGAGCCTATTCACCCTACTGTTCCCCTTCATTCATATCCTCCGCAATGGGAGTTGCCAAAATTTACTCGTTTTAATAGTAAAGAGGATCCTCAACAACACTTGCGATCATTTAGACATGCTTGTTATTTGATTGCCCATGATGACGCCTTGTTACTACCGCACCTTCCCCATGTCCTTATCAGGACCCGCCTTGGAGTGGTACAGTGCTTTAACCCAGCACTCGATCTTCTCTTTTAACCAACTAGCCCAATCTTTCTTGGATCATTTCTCCATTAACATTGCCAAGAAAGTATCTATCACCGACCTTTATGCCATCCGACAATTTGAAGACGAATCTATCGCAGATTTCGTGGGACGATGGCGGGGCCTTATCAACCAACTTACATATGCCTTGCCTCAAGCTGAACTTATCGAACTTTTCACGCGGGCATGTGCTAAGCACATTTCTCCTACTCTTCAAATTCAAACTTTCCGCACATTCGACGAGGCCTTTACCATGGCTCGGAAACTAGAAATTCGAGCCTTAGAAGAAGAGAAATTGCGGTTGCGTAACAAAAACCCCAATTTCTGAACTCCAGATTCTACCAACAAGCCAAACACCACCACTCCTCACGCGTCCACTTCTTCTAAATCAAAAGGAGCTGTCCACGCGGTAATGGTCAAATCTCAAACACCGTCCAATACTCCGCCGAAAACCACCTATAAGTACAAAGCCGAGCCCATCAATTACACTCCCTTGGGAGAAACTTATGGCGTCATCCTGGAGAAATTGCTCAAAGCTGGGGCTATCACCTTGCCCCCTGTTAAACCTCACTCTGGGTTTGACTCCACCCGCGCAATACCTTCCTGGTACAAAGAAAATGACTTTTGTAACTTTCACCGCGTAAAAGGACATAGTCATGAAAACTGCAAGATGTTGAAAAACATAGTGCAGGAAATGGTTGATGCAGGGGATATAGCCCTCGATAATCCTAACGCCCCTGCTAACCGAAATCTGAAAATTTTCAACAAGCCATTCCCGAATCACTCGTCCAACAGTAACGTAAACCAAGATATCTTAGCCGAGGAGAGTGTTCATGAGATCCATGCAGTCTTCGATTCTCAGCCAAAAGCCTCTATTGAAATTTTTTTGAATCAAGCCTCTCCACCAACACAGGAGTCTGAACCTCCTTCACCACCATCAAGCCAAAGTGAAATCATTCCTTTACCCATAAAAGAGTTAACTGCCCGGACTTCTCTTCTCATCGATGAGTCTTCTTACACCACATCCCTACAAGACTGTGAGCGGATGTTATCTAATTTATCTATTTCCCAAACGTCCCCTTCTACTGCTCTTGCTGCACAAGAGGAAGGCTCGCCACTCCTTTTGACATCCTTAGACGAGAAATCTCTTACACTGACATCACCACATTCTTTAAACATGACAGATCCCCTCAAACACGCCCTCCTACCTATTAGTCCCTCATCGCCTAAATCTTTTCAACGACCGGTTGACCTCTTAACATCTATTGATACAGTGCCTCATCTACCTCCTGTGTCACACCCACAGTGGACTGGAATCACAACCCGTCGTTCTTCCGTACAAAAATTTCATATTCACACGTGAGGACTGTCATTCCACAGAAGATAGACAGGCCCTATGGGAACGTTTGAGTACCCCTTTTTCTACTCAAATGCAAATGACTGATCCTGATGTCTCCACCATATACCCGAAGTGTTTACAGAAGCTTAAAATGCCCCTGTTCTCACCTTCACCCCCCTCACCTCTACCAAATGCCCCGTCCACTTCTATCAACTTAACCGGATCTTCCCCTATGCTTGGGACCTCACCAATGCCCAGTCTAACGCACCCGCCTAAGCGACTCGATCTATCCAAAAATAAATCCGTCCCGCCACCTAGGAGACAAACTCAATCCGTGCCCCTATCACAATCAAAACCATCATCGTCATACCTACCTTCCATATTGGGACCCCATCCCTCTACCTTACATCAATATATCATACCTCCTGCGTTTTCTTCAAAACAACCTACGCCTTCCGCACCCATACAGAAATTCCAGGGTATAGCAACACCGTCACTCCGCGTATCCTGTCCACCTATCAACCCTAAACAAATTCCATCATCAAAAGATTTGTTTTCGGTCACTCCTATTTCCCCGTGGTTGTTTTCTGATACCACATCATCTGCGGCCTCATCATCCAACATAGCTTCTGCGCCAAAGAAATCACGTTTAGTGAAAACCACGTATCAACACCCCTCGGCTAAACCACCACCCGTGCGAACCAACCACGCCCAAACATTACCAAAACCCGCACAACCAATACCCTCATCCTCTTCCGATTTTGACCCACTCAAAGGATCTTACGCCAAAATCCTTGCTATGTTGGTGGAGAATGCGACCATTTCCCTACCTCCACTTAGACCTTATGACCCGTCTAAACCCCGACCTATGGGTTACGATGAGTCTAAAATCTGCGCTTATCACCGCACACCAGGACATGATGTGGAGGGATGCAAAGCTCTAAAAACCATCCTTCGTCAGTCACCTCTCCCGGATAGAAAGATTAAGAAAGACAACTTACGAAGGGAGAGACCTTTAGTTTCCATTCCCTCTCCTATACCATCTGTCCCCGCCTCACCAAGATCTATCATTATTACAACCCCACCTCTTGAAGACCATGAGTTATCCCAACCATCTTCCTCATCTCAGGTCTACGAGATTAATATGATTAGTGTCGCTACTCGAGGGCAGAAAAACAATGGGAAAGCAAAAGAAAACACACCTGCGGCATCTCTTTCTCCGTCAAACATCCCGATTGCACCACCACCTAAAGTGGTCATTCGCGGACCCGCCTATCCCGTCTCTAATGGCATTGCCCACCGAAATATGATTAAACAGCTTCACCAATCACCCGTAAAAATGACACTGTATGATCTCATTCAGACTTCTGAATCTCATCGACAAGCTCTCGTTGAGATCCTTCAAGGGATAGAGGTTTTACCTAATGAAACCCTGCCTGTCACCTCCATTCTAACACCCAATCACGTTGCTTCTCTCACCAAACAACCCACTACCCCAACCACTTCTGTCTCTGTACAACAAGCTGCTGCAGTCAATTTCTCCGAAGATGAAATTGTTGACTTTGGTACAGAAGATCCTGACCCCTGCCTGTCTTTTCATCTTAGCTTACATCCGGGACATTCGGGTACATCATGTTATGATTGACGGGGATGCTAGCCTAAACATCATCTCTTCAAAATCCTTCCAACAAATGAATATCCCTTCTAGTTGCATGTGTGCCAACCCCATCATGTTGCGGTCATTCAACGACACTATTACTTCTACCTTAGGCACCGTGATCCTCAACATTCGGGTAGGACCATGTACTTTACCTGAACTCTTCTATGTCTTGGAGGGAGAGTTCCAATATAATATATTGCTGGGTCGTCCTTGGATCCGAGCCATGGGATGCGTTCCCTCAACATTACATAGATGCATAAAATTTGAGTACGAGGGGAAGTCCTACACCGTAAAAGCTGACCCTCCCCCCTTTAAAACCTGCAATATGTTATACCGCCCTAACGATGTGCTTATACCAATCAAGACACCCATACATTCAACCCAACCATCCTCTTCAAATGTACCTCAACCATCCACCTCAACCGTGCCTATGCCTTCAACTGATGAAACCACCATCGCAAAAACCACTTCCCTTCCCGTAGCTAACATTCCAACCTCCGACCCCTAAGTAGATGTTTTTCAGTGCCTTACGTTGGGGGAGTACCGCCTATATAACGTTAGTTCTTTCCCTACCCCGCAGGAGTATGGACAATTACATGAAAATCCCACCTACGACCGTTGCGTGGGGGAGGTAATCTCTTACGGACCACCCCATTGCCGCACTAACCTAACGTATGGGGGTGTTGACGCATCCTCCATTACCCCTGAACCTCCTCTTGGTGTGGTTCCCTTCCAATCTGATTTTCAATACTTGACAAATCGTCGTTTCGCCCTCACCTTCTTGACTCATTGTGCGTGGAAAGGCTTTGGTTTTGGCCTTTACGAACAAAGCCGACATACACTCATTCCCGTGACTACCCGTAAACATAATGATCGCAGTGGTCTCAGTTTTCCTGAAACACCTACACAGGAGACACCTCCTGTCAGCTGTATCCTGGAAGAAGAAGACGTCGCCCCTACCAAACCATCATCACCCACTTTGCCATCATCACCCACAGAATCTATAGACCCTGAATCCATCCCTCCTAACTTTTTTTTTTTTTTCTTCATAAATGCTATCTTCATAGGTCCTCTCACTTATCAACGCGATAATGAGGACCCATATTCTCTTCCCCTTCTGTATCCAGACATGATCGAAGAGGATTCGCCTTTGATTAAAGTTGTTGAATGCCAGGATGATGACTCCATCCTCACTTACCTTGGCGCGGATGATTCTTATATTCAACGAGCCTTACCATCTGAAACCCAAACCATGCTAAACGAATCTACTATAGAAATCAACATCCACACGGAGGAGGATCCTCACATTGTGAAGATTGGACAATCCCTTAACACATCAGAACAAGCCGCCTTTACTAACTTTCTCCGTGCTCGCAACCAAGCTTTCGCATGGTCTTACGCTGACATGCCAGGAATTGATCCTACCATTGCCGTCCATAACATCACCCTAAACCCCGATTCCAAACCAGTCAAACAGAAATTGAGAAAAATGCATCCACGCATTGCTCTCTTGGTCAAAGAGGAGCTCCAACGAATCCTTTCTGTTTCCTTCATCTTTCCTATTGACTATCCTCAATGGATTTCTAACATCGTACCTGTCACTAATGCGACAGGGGGACTTCGGATATGCACAGATTTTCAGGATCTTAACCTCGCTTGCCCTAAGGATGACTTCCCCTTACCTAGCATTGACCAACTTGTTGATCTAACTGCAAGTCATGAGATACTCTCTCTCATGGATGGCTTTTCAGGATACAACCAAATTTTTGTTGCCCCTGCCGATCAACACAAAACTGCCTTCATAACTCCTTGGGGAACCTTCTGTTATCGTGTCATGCCATTTGGCCTTAAGAATGTTGGTGCTACCTATCAGCGGGCTATGACCTACATTTTTCATGACATTATGCACACTATCCTTGAAGATTATGTCGACGATCTTCTCGGCAAGTCTAAACATCGTAGTGAACATCTCGATGTTTTAACCATTATTTTTGATCGCCTGTTACAATATTCTATCCACCTTCAACCAAAGAAATGTGTCTTTAGTGTTATTTCGGGAAAAATTCTTGGCTTTATCGTCTCTTTGCGTGGCATTAAGGTCAATCCATCTAAAGTCAAAGCTATCCTAGAAATGCCCCCACCAAAAAATCTCAAACAATTGCGTAGTTTACAAGGTAAGCTCCAATCTATCCGACATTTCATCTCCCAACTTTCGGATCGATGTCAACCTTTCCATCACCTCCTTAAAAAGGATATTGCATTCCAATGGAGCGGAGAATGCCACCAAGCCTTTGACGCTCTCAAAACGTATCTCTTTAGCCACCTGTGCTTATCCCACCTCAAGACGACTGCCCTTTCTACCTTTACCTTTCCGCCACTGACCACGCTGTGGGAGCCATGCTTGCACATCGTGACTCTGAGAATCGTGAACAAGCCGTTTATTATATAATTCGTACTTTGGTGGACTATGAGACTAGGTACACACATATAGAAAAGTTATGCCTAGCCCTATCATTCGTGGCCACCAAACTCTGACACTACCTTCTAAATCACAAGACTTTCGTCATCACCAACACGGACCCCATCCATTACATGTATGCCAAACCTCATCTGAACCAACGCATTGCCAGATGGCTCATGCTTCTTGCCGACCTCGACCTTGAGTTTGTCCACCAGAAATCAATCAAAGGACAAACCATCGTAGACCAACTTGCGGAAGCTCCCTTACCTGGGGAACAATTTACCAATTTTACATTTCCCGACGAACTCATCGCTACTCTTTCCCTCACAGAGGAGTCGTATCCAATGACCCTCTTCTTCGATGGATCCAAATGCCATCGTGGTGGAGGAGATGGCATTGTTCTTATTCCTCTCGATGCTGAGCCTATGCCTCTTTCATTCCGACTCGATTTCCCTTGCACTAATAATACAACGGAATACGAGGCCCTTGTTCTGGGTCTCCAGGTTGCGTTACATTTAGGTATCAAATCTATCAATATTTTTGGTGACTCTCAATTGGTAGTCAATCAAGTTATGGGCATCTACCAATGTAAAAATGAGGAGCTTCAAAAATACAAACACTACGTGGATTCACTTCTAGCCTTATTTACTCACTATTCTATACAAACAATTCCACACTCCACTAACAAATTTACGGACACTATGGCTTGCTTAGCCTCGCAAATTCCCGCCACACCAACTGACTCTGAATTATTGGTCATGGTCCAACAACTTTTTGTCCCATCCTATTCAACCCCGGTAGTTTGTACAATAAATACTGTGTCTACTAGTTCGTAGGATACCTGGTACCACCAATTTCATGACTACCTTACAATCTCTATCCTCCCACCTGACCTTACTAGTAACGGAAAACGTGCTTTTCTTAAAAGTGTTTCGCGTTATGTCGTCATGGGGGGACTCCTCTATAAACGTGGCTTTGATGGCATCCTCCTTCGCTATCTAACTGGCACGGAGGCCACTCAAACCATCCAACAGGTCCATGACGGTATTTGTGGTGGACATTTTAGCGGCCTTGCCGTGGCCAAACGCATCCTTCGCCTTGGTTATTATTGGCCTACTCTCAATAATGACTGCTACGAATATGTTAAGCATTGTGTTATGTGTCAGCAACATGCCAACCTTCAACATACTCCTAGCCACCCGCTCCAGGTTGCTCGAGATCTTTGGCCCTTCTCACAATGGGGTTTAGACCTTATTGGTGAGATTCACCCGACCTCTTCACAACGTCACCGTTGGATAATCACAGCGACTGAATATTACAAAAAATGGGTGGAGGCTATTCCACTCATTTCAATCAAAAAAGAAAAAATTGTCGAATTCATTAACCATCACATTATCTGTCGTTTTGGTATTCCTCATCGCCTAATAACAGATAATGGTAAATCTTTTACAAACAAGTTGTTACAAGACCTTTGTGACAAATTTGGTATCAAACTTAGTTTCTCATCACCTTACTATCCACAGGCCAATGGTCAGGCTGAATCTTCTAATAAAACCCTAACCAAAATCCTCATGAAAGTTGTCAATGACTCCGACAAAAATTGGCACGATCACATTCCCTTTTCCCTTTGGGCTTATCGTACTAGCATTCGTACCTCTATTAATGCCACACCTTTTTCTTTGGTATACGGTACCGAGGCTGTTTTGCCTCTCGAAATACAAATACCCTCCCTTAGAATATCTCTTCAGGATATTCTCACCAATGATGATTTCCGTCAAGAGCGGTTAGCCCAATTGGAGCTTCTTGACGAATGCCGTCTTACAGCTCTTGATCACCTTCAAATCTATCAAAAACGCATTAAATGTGCTTATGATAAGCGACTTCATGAGTGTACCTTTAAGGTTGGTGATCTTGTCCTCAAAGAGAATCAACATGTAACCAAACTAGAAAAGAGCAAACGTGGAAAATTTGCTCCCAATTAGATTGGGCCTTATATAATCACTCACACCTATGGATCTGGTACTTATCATTTAGCTTCGCTTAATGGTAAACCTGAGCCTGAGCCCCTTAATGCCTTGCATCTTCGACCATTCTACTGTTGAAATTAGTGTTATATCACTTCTTATCTACCTACCGCTCGTCCCTTGAGCTCACTTACCACTACATACACTCTGTTTCCTACACCTCATAATAACAATCAAGCTCACATAGTTTGATTCTCACCTCCCCTTGACGACGCCTTTCCCTTTTTAGTCTAGTCCATGACTTCAAAGAATTAAGATAAGCCGTATTCTTATGGGATTTTCTTGAGTCAAACTTCCTACTAAACTAGATGCTTCACGCTAAAAAGAACATCTAGTCATCTAAATTAAATATAGACTGCTCCCTCGAAGGACAGCTATATGCCAAATTATTGCTGCTATTCTCTATAGACTGCTCCCCTGAAGGACAGCTATGCACTAAAATCACATCTGCTACTATAAATAGACTGCTCCCTCGAAGGACAACTATACACAGTCAGCCTCTAGTAGAAGCTTCTCGCATCGATCAGCTTCGTGAAGACCTTAAGAATAATACAATCAATATCCCTTGTAGACTTCCCGCATCGATCAGTCTACATTCAATAAAATAAAAGCCTCATTCAAAAGGAATTTTGAGTCATGGACTTGTCTATTTAGGGTATGTTCTCTTTCGTCAGAACACTCACTTTGTAATAAGTTCTCTGCACCTCAGCTATACCATCCACCTCACCTCACCATTTGTTTCAACTCAAGGGACGTAACGTACACCTGATAGGTTGTGATCACACAACTCTTTTCACCTATTGACTTCTCGTCCATGCACGGGACTTTGGGCTTCAAGCTCATTCTACGTGGTGTGGTTTGTTTAGCTCTCTTCATCGACGGAGCACTCTTTCCTCTTTGCCTCACATCTAGGCTTGTGTGTTGATCTTCATCAGGACATGGTTCCCTACCACCTGGGTAGGCTAACTTTCGCTTCCCTTATACCTTTTATAACATCACCAATTCATTACCAACACCATCAACCTTACCTTTACCAATCTTAATATTTTTACCAACCAACCAATTGCCTAAACCGTACCAAATTGCCTGAATTCACCTCCCCCTGATCCTAAGGGAGAACTACATCGGTCTGAGGCCCCTCCTTGCTTTGTGCAATGGGCTACGTAGGCAACACTTCGGAGACATGGGGTCTCCCAAGGTTAGCTCGACCATCCCCTACCATAATCTATCATGTGTGGTATAATAAATATTTCTGTGTATTTCTATTTAATCACATTCCTCTTTATCCTTTTTCAAAACACCAAAAGTCACAACGCAAACATTCTTATTATTATCATAACTCAAATCCCCATACATATTCAGTTTTATTTAGATGTTAAACAAATACATCTTCTCTATCATCGACACGCAGGTCGGCATCCTTATTTATTCTTATACCTTGCTAACATTTACTCAAACCCTCACGCCTCATCCCGAACTAGGTGATGATCGTGATCGTCGATGCCCCTCAGCTGGCCTCTCCATCCTCAAAGGTGCCACTACCATTTGGCCCGACCCCAGGCCGCAACCAACCCATTTGGCCCGACCCACGGCTGCGACCAACCCATTTGGCCCGACCCAAGGCCGTCACCTACCATTTGGCCCGACCCCCGGCCGCAACCAACCCATTTGGCCCGACCCAAGGCC